>JAOPUA010000028.1:21295983-21308485 GCA_027122455.1 Trisopterus luscus | reverse complement strand
AATCTGTCCCATTAGTGGAACAGATATTACATGTTATAATGCATTTGTGATTACATAGAAATGTTATAATAGTGAGAATTTATATTGATATAACGAGAAAGGATGTCATTATAACGTCAAGAATAAAGACTACATACTACTTATGAGTGTTTCTCACACTTTTTCTAGCTACACAGAATAAATCGGAGATTTTTTTTGACTTCAGAAGGGGGGAGGGGCAGTGCGCAGTGCACCCTCACCCTATAGGTCTGTTACGTGTGTGTTTTTCCCCTGCTGTCTGGTGTGCTGTTCCAGGTACCATCCTCCCCATCGGACCGGTCAGACACACCTGCAGCCCCTCAGCAATCATGTGGATTGCATATATGGCATATATTCCTCTGCTGCCGTGGTGGAAGGGTTAGTGGGTGTGTAGGTTACCAGCGACTGTGGCCGTGTCCGCAGAGGAGGTCCACCCCGAGTTTCGGGGGGGGGAGGCGGCTGAGCCACGAGACGTCTTTAACATGACCCCAGGTGCAAAACGTGGTGACATGGAGGATAAGCAGTTTACATGGCTCCAGAATGGACGCCCGAGTAAAGCTGCGTTTAGCTCGTCTCCAGCTGGAGAAGGAGGAACGGGAGCGTGAATTTCCGCTCCGGAGGGAGCTGGAGTTGAAACGGTTGGAGGCAGAGACCGCTGTCAAGATGCGTGAGCTGGAACTACGGTCTAGCCCAGTTTCGTCTGGTGCGCGGTCGTCTATTTCTTCCGATACTTTTGATGTGGGTAAGATCATTTCTTTGGTTCCCGTCTTTCGAGAAGGTGAAGTTGAGGGTTCTTCTGGTGCGTTTGAGCGCATTGCCACTGCTCTGCACTGGCCGAAGGATGTGTGGGCAACACTGCTACAATGTAGGTTGACAGGTAGGGCTCAGGAGGCTTGCGTTTCTCTTTCTTTGGAGGACGGCCTCTCTTACGAGAAAGTAAAGAGCGCGATATTGCGGGTATATGAGCTGGTGCCCGAGGCGTATAGACAGCGTTTTCGTGGCCTTAGGAAAACGGCCGGCCAGACATACGCTGACTTGGCCAGGGAGAAGGGGATACTGTTTGACCGGTGGTGTGCAGCTTGTAAGACCGATGACTTTGTTTCGATGCGTGAGATGGTATTATTGGAGGAATTTAAAAGCTGTGTGCCTGAGCGAACTGTTGTATACCTAAATGAGCAGAAGGTATCTACTCTACGGCAAGCGGCTATCCTTGCTGATGAATTCGCTCTCACCCACAAAAGCGCCTTTTTTAGGCATGAGTCCTCCACTCACCGTGAGACTGCTCCTAGGTCTAGTGACACGCGTGTTCCACATGCTGGTCCAGCTTTCTCTAGTCCCAACACTGATAGGCAATGTTTTTTCTGTCAGAAAACGGACCATTTAGTTGCCGACTGCAATGCGTGGAAACGTAGGCAGCAGACGGCACCCTCTAAGCCAAAGGGGGTGGGGCTAGTTAAAACAGTAGCCAGTTGTTCACCACCCCCGGTCAAGCAGGACCTGACGAGTGTTTCAGACCTTTCATTTTCCCTGCATTTGTCTCACTCACGGGTGAAGCGGATGACCGGCGTCCCGTTACAGTGTTGCGGGACACCGGTGGCTCCCAGTCATTCAGTCTTTCCGCCGTGCTGCCCTTAAGCGCAGAGTCTGCCTGTGACGTGAGCACAGTCGTAAGAGGTATTGGGATGGGTTTTGTATCTGCACCTCTTCACCGTATTCACGTCCAGTCGAACCTTAAAACTGGTTTCCTCCGGGTAGCTGTGCGTCCCTCGTTCCCCATCGATGGTGTTGACTTTATCATGGGTAACGACATAGCTGGGGGTAAAGTATACCCATCACCCGAGGTTGTCGACACCCCTATTGCGGAATCTAGACATGATGATCTGGTCCAATGTCACCCCGATCTGTTTTCAGTTAGCGTGTTAACTAGGGCTCAAGCCAGAAAACAAGCTCAGGACGTGGATCTGTCTGACTCGGTTTTTGCTTCTGCCTTATCTGAGGACAGGTTGCCACCTGTGGGGGAAACGGAAAGTGGTGCTGCAAACCTAGAAAAGTATGGAAGTGGGGCAGGCCCCATTGCTGATCATGGGCTGGCACTGACACGTGAAGCCCTCATCAGCTCCCAATCAGGTGACCCATCTCTAAGGAAGTGTTTTGCGGCTGTGGAGGATGTCAGTAAGTGTCACTCATTCAGTCTCTAGTGCGTATCATCCACAGTCGCAGGGGGCGCTTGAGCGTTGGCATCAAACTCTTAAGTCTGTGCTGCGTAAGTACTGTCATGATACAGGGAGGGACTGGGATGAGGGTGTCCCGTTAGCACTGTTCGCCATACGTGGAGTCAAGCAGGAGTCCCTGGGGTTCAGCCCGGCTGAACTCGTGTTCGGGCATGATGTGCGGGGCCCGCTGAAGGTATTAAAGGAACAGTTCTTGTGTAATATCTCTCAACAGACTACTGTTCAAGATCTTGTATCACGGTGTAGGGAGCGTTTACGTCATGCTTCTGCGCTGGCTAAAGTGGCACTCTCCTCCTCTCAGGAGAGTGTGAAGGAATGGTTTGACTGGAACGCGGTTGAGCGTGAGTTTGAACCGGGTGAGAGAGTTTTGGTACTGTTACCGACGCCTGGCTCTGCTCTTACTGCCCGTTTTTCAGGCCCGTATGTCATAAAGAGCAAAGTGTCTGACACAAACTACGTCATCCACACACCTGAGCGCAGGCGTAAGGTGTGGTTGTGCCACATTAACATGCTCAAATCCCGTCATTCCAGAGAAGCCGTCCGGGGGGAGCAGGAGAAAACTCCGGAGACTACTGCCCCCGGCGAGGTAGCTTCTTCCCTGCTTTGTGTGGAATCCTGGTCTGACGATGGTTTGGCGGTACTGGGCAGTGATCAGCAGAGTGGTAGGCTGTCTAACACAGAGTTCTTGTCGAAGATAGACATCCATCTGAACCATCTTCCTGTAGATCAGCGACAGATTGTTGCGCTCCAACCTGTCCCTGTTTAGTGACATACCATCTAGCACCAACGTATTGAAACATGACATCGATGTGGGTACTGCATCTCCCATTAAACAGCATGCATACCGTTGTCCACTTCCCAAAAGGGAGCTGATGAAAAAGGAAGCTGATTATCTGTTGGAAAATGGCTTAGCTGTACCTAGCTGTAGTCCTTGGAGTTCCTCTTGCTTGCTGGCTCCTAAATCTGATGGCACCTCACTGTTTTGTACCAACTATCGTAAGGTTAATGCAGTGACGGTGTCAGACTCATTTCCTTTGCCTCGCATGGAGGACTGTATCAACAGTATTGGGCCGGCCACCTTCATTACAAAGCTCGACCTGCTGAAAGGGTACTGGCAGGTTCCATTAACACCCAGAGCCTCTGAGATCTCAAGCATTTGTTACCCCAGACCACTTCCTGCAGTATACCGTTATGCCATTTGGGGTGAGGAATGCACCTGCCACATTTCAGCGGCTAATGAACCTGGTGCTAGGGAATGTCAGGAACTGTAGTGTTTACCTCGATGATGTCATGGTGTACTCAAGCGATTGGGCCAGTCATGTTGCTAGCTTGACGGCCGTGTTTGAGCGGCTTGTGGAAGCATCCTTGACCCTTAACCTAGCCAAATGTGAGTTTGGTAAAGCCATGGTTACATACTTGGGAAAGCAGGTCGGCCACGGGCAGGTCCGGCCCGTGGATGCTAAAATCTCGGCCGTGCTGTCCTACCCGGTTCCCACGTCAAGGCGTGAACTACGACGGTTTCTGGGTATGGCTGGTTATTACCGGTGTTTTTGCAAAAACTTCTCAGTGGTAGTTAACCCTCTAACCAATCTGTGTAGCGCTAAGATTCCATTTGTATGGAGTACTGAATGTCAGTATGCCTTTGAGGCAGCCAAGTCCCTTCTCTGCAGTGCACCTGTTCTGGCGGCGCCTGATCTCTTCCGTCCTTTCAAGCTGGAGGTTGATGCGAGTGCTTCAGGAGCTGGTGCTGTCCTAATACAGGATGGGGGGGGTGACGTGTGTCATCCAGTGTGCTACTTCTCGGTCAAGTTCAAACGTCACCAGCTAAACTACTCCACGATTGAAAGGGAGACCCTGGCTATGCTACTCGCGCTTCAACACAAGTCTATGTTGGTGCCAGTCCGTCTCCCGTGGTTGTATATACAGACCATAACCCTCTTGTCTTCCTGACGCAGATGTACAACCACAACCAGCGACTGATGCGTTGGGCTCTATTGGCGCAGAGTTACAACCTTGAGATTAGGCACAAGAAGGGGACCGACAATGTGGTGGCTGATGCCCTGTCCCGTGGGTAAGAAAGAAGAAAAACGTTAAAGGGGAGGAGGTAACTGTGATGCTGTGTAGTGTGCTTTATTGGGTATCGTGCTTAATGTGGCAAACTTGGTTTGCACTTATGGGAGGGGGTGTTACGTGTGTGTTTTTCCCCTGCTGTCTTGTGTGCTGTTCCAGGTACCATCCTCCCCATCGGACCGGTCAGACACACCTGCAGCCCCTCAGCAATCATGTGGATTGCTATAAAGCTGCAGGGACGGAAGCAGACGGGCCCAGTGAGCCAGATAGGCGAACAGAGTGGGGTCGCTGTCGGTCGCGGGTCAGAGCTACGTGGGCTCTTCGTCGTGGCATATATTCCTCAGTGGAGGGTTATTGTTTGTTGATTGCTCCCTTAGTGGAGGGATATTGTTGTTCATTGCCCCCTCAGTGGAGGGACAGTGTTACTGTTTGTTTCCGGCTAAACATTAAATGATTTATTGGTTGAAATCTCGCTACTATCGTCCGTTCTTTGAACACCCGGTTTAACATTAATTGTTGCTCCCCTCCTCCCCCTGGACACCACAGGAGGGGTCGTAACAAGGTCAAAACAACAATCAGATTTTTCAGATTTTTGCAGCAGATCTCTGAAAAACTGAAACTAATCACGTCTCTTCAACACAGTTTTACACAAAATGTAGTATAACTACGTTGGTCCACAGCAGAAAATGTGTCGTTTTACAATAACCTCTAAATATGTGACATGCCTGCATTTTTTGGCCTATTATTTTCAATGGGCCTGCATCCACGTTATGTGACTGTCAAGGTTGTTTGCTATGGTGGTTGCTATGTATGCCGTTATCGCTGAAAACCTAACATGGGTGACATTAATTTGATCTGCAGAAAATGCAATATTAACATTGTTTCATCATTAAAATGCATTTTGATAACAGTTCGAGTTAGAAATGTGCCTTTTATTGTCATAATCTTCATTCACTGATTGTATATGATGCTTAGTTATTCCCAGGCGCGTGTCGTCCATATGGGCAGGTGGGGCAGCGAACTACTGGCAAAAGCATGCTCCCAAAAAAATGTTTCCTCCTCAGTGAATCATTGCTCCAAGTTTATTTTTAATAATGTGATTGTCACATCAAATATGTATCATTTCTGTAGGCTTTCCGACTATTTTTGGTTTGATGACATGAAATTTTGGATGATGGTAGCGATTCTAGTTAAGTTTAACGTGTCATGCAATGTTGTGGCAGGGCAGCTCAGCGACCTCATTCCTCCGTAAGTTTATTGCATAACCTTTCTTATTAGGGACAGAGCCGACATAGTCAGGCGAAGTCCCTATTGTAACTGTGTTGGTTATTCTTTTTTTTCTTCTACAAGTTCGACTGCCTTTTGGGGGGCCTTCCCATATTCCAAAATTGACAAATTTCTTGGTGTACACACCGTTGAGCCAATTCCTACGAAACTCACTGAGGTTGTTCTTAAGCCCTCAACGATTAAAAATCACCAAAAGGTCTTCCAAAAGTCAAAGGGCGTGGCCAGGGCAGAGCCATGAACTTCGCTCTTTCGCCAGTAAACTGCACACTGTTATAACTTTACTGTACATTGTCTGATATGATCAAAACTGCTCAGGTTTGATAAGAGTGCAGCCCTGAACACGACTACACTGTGATAATGACTCCCAGTCAGAGCGCCACCTACTGGCGACTGCAAATGTCATGTCTTCACACTTCTACCACTCATTCTAAGAGAGATTAATAGAGATTGATCACATTTAGCTTTGACGTACATGCATGAAACTTTGTACGTACATAGAACCAGTACGGATGTACAAATAAGTCTCCTGGACCCAAACCCTAAACCTAACAGTAAGGAATTGCCCATTTTAGGTGAAATTGTAGGCGATTTTTGCCCATTTTTCGACATTTGCATGCAGTGTACTTTGACAAACTCCTCCTACACCGTTGATCCAATAGCTACCAAACTTGGTGAGCCTGTTCTAAATAGCTCAACGATGAAAAATCATCAAAAGGTCTTCCAAAGGTCAAAGGGCGTGGCCAGGCCGGTGCAATGAACACGAGTGAATTTTAACATTCACCACTGAACTGCAAACCTTAAAACTTAAGTGTAGGTTGTCTGATATGATCAAAACTGCTCACGTTCTATGACAGTGCCACCCTGAACACGTCTGCACTGCGATATTGACTCGCAATCGCAGCACCACCTACTGGCGACTGCAAATGTCACATTTTTACACTTTAACCGCTCATTCTAAGAGATGACAATGCATTCGCTGGACAACCAGCGACACTGCCAGGCGGTCGCAGCTTTCCCGAGTTGTGCGTGTGCTCGGTCCCGTTCATCAATGCTTGCAGTTTTAATTCTCATTGTAATCCGTGATAAAAGCTTATATGGTTGTAAAGTGGTCTGCCCCATGGTCAAATTCTAGAACTGTCATATTCTAGAACTGAGTGGTGTTGCACCTGTGATTAACAGTGTTGAGTTTCTGTTAAAAAAAAACATTTGAGAGGTTCAAATTGGCAGAGCAGTTAGCCATCATTCGGCTTGGCCCAGACAGACCTTACATAAACATTATCCAACAAACGAAGGATAGGGGGAAAACTTACAACAGAACTTTCTCTCGAGCATGGTTGAAAATAAAAAATGTCTATGTGGTTGTTAAAAGAGAAACATTGTGTTTTGTTTCCGACGTCTACTTTTGCAAGCAAGTGTGTGCACAGGACAAGGGGATATATGGACCAGGTGTGTGAGTGATGTGAAGCATATATATAATACAATATCATATATGTATATAATATATACATAAATTGTATATATATATAAACATAAATTGTTGGTATGGTCATACGCCAGTAGTTTCTGCCACACTGAAATATAGGGTCACTGCACCCAACGACAGCCATGGCCGTCGTTGCACTGCTATTATGGTAGCAAATGATGAAGGTTTTAGAGGATATCTCTGCCATATGTTTGGAACAATAGTGGAAAATAACAGCAGGAAGGGCCCTGTCCCCTGTCATTCATAACACCTCAGAGGGTCCTGGGCTGACCGGCGACAACCAGACAGACATTCCTCTAGTCAATGACATCAGCCAATTTCTCAGTTCACTTTGATTATAAGTACAAGTAAGGTTAACTTTAAGTATAAAGCATACAATAATGAGATAAGTAATGTTACGATGAAGCAAAATGTTAAACCCTCGATATTACCTGGCTCTTCTTGATCAACAAATGTCCCTCATTCACGTGTTACAAAGAGGAACCCCGCCTCGTTTACGTGTAAGTGGCCCCGGCTCACGTCCCGGTGAGAGGAGACACTCTCCTGCGGTTCTTCCTCCTTATGTTCTCATGATGTATATTCTGGTAGAGTGAACTGGCTGACTTCACTCAATTAATCCATACTTTTACTACAGTCAGACAATACCAGCTTTATGATCATGACTGTATTTGCCACAGACAAATAAAGTGGCATTAACTATTACAATGCATGTTTTATTGTTTAAATGAATTCTGGGTTTACAGGGATCTCTCTTAAACTCTTAAACACATGTGGCAAGTCATGGTGATTTAAGATCAGGTTAATTAACCAGGCAATGAATGGACTTTAATCAAAGACCTCACTTTATATAACTAATGTGTCATCTATAACTTAATGTAACGACAATGTTTAATATGTAATTCTGTTTTATGTAATTCTTGCTAAAAGTTCTGTATTACTGTATATGTATATTGTGTTACCAAGTATATCTTAGACAGTGGGGGCGGGAAGATAAAATGGTAATTGGGAACGGGAATCAGGCCCATAGTTTAGAGCATTGTGATTGGCCAAGGGCCTGTTAGGGCGGGTAAGAAAATGCGGGGAAAATATATTGCAAAGTCTGGGAGAGTTCGGGAATTATTTTCGAACAAACTCAGCTGCTCCAACTAGCTGTCTTTTCCATTGACTTGACCAATGTCCTCTCAATGGCCAGCAGAGATAGGCTGCTTAAATGGCCTTGGCCCATTGTGATACGGGTGTAGGACTTGAGCTGCTTTAAACAAGAGAAGCTCCTTGCTACACCTGCAGATGTATCTCCAATTGTTGCCACTAATGAGAACAGTTTGTAAAGCTGAGGCATTTCAGTGTCCAACTCCATGTCTTTAAGGAACACCAAGAAATCCCCTGTCACCCTGCAAGTCCTGACTGTCCTGATTTGAATTCAGGACTTCAGACCTCAGACCTCACCAGAAGTTCAGACCTCAGGCTCCCTGAATCAAAGTGATGGCCAACTACTAAAACAATATTAAACTCGAATAAGGAAATGTGGGAATTCTGTTTAACCGAAACAAGGAATTGTATGTAAAAGTGTGTAAAATGTACGATGAAAATTGTCTAGCAATTTCGCCAAGCAAATATCAACAAATAGGTTGCAGTTTGTCTTTCGACTCACTTGCAAAAGCTGCAAGCTCTGAGGATTTTATAGTTCAAAATCACTGTCAATCAAACGGCAACTCAATTTTTCGCAGACCCTCCAATCATCACACAGAAGCCCAGCGTCCAGGCCAGCCCACTTCTCCATTTACCCCCTGAGATGCTGAGCGACCGTGGGAGGGACATCATTGCAGCATTATCCAATGACCGTTGAACTTTCGACGCACTAAAAAAAGTAGCCCCATTGAAGTCCATGGACGCTGAGCTTCAACAGGTAAATGCACTGTGACGCTACGGGAATGTATGAGAAGGCAATCGAGTCAGTCGACCTGTGATAAGCAGCTGATACCGAACAAACGCATTTTTAGTCAATGAAATGTTAACACAACAGTATATATTTGACAATTTAATTTTTTACACTTTAGGGGAAGCCGAGCTTCCCTTGCAATCACCACTGGTGTGTACCCCTTTAAGGCCTAGCCTGTGTTGTAGAGAGGCCGTGGTTCAGAAGGGAGAACTTCAAACAAATGTTTTTTGGTTGTTTTTTCAGATATAGTCTTCAAATTTGGCATGGGTATACTATGGAATCTCCTCTTAATAGCCACATTCAACAGCTGAGCCTACGTGTTTTACATGCAATGTTAGATCTGCTTAAACATGTTGTAGAGCTGTATACATATAAAAAAATAACAATAATAATAATAATAATAATAATTATAATAATTAAAACTGCAAGCAGTGATGAACGCGACCAAGACCCCACGCAACTCGGGCACTCATGGAACTCGGGAAAGCTACGACTGCCTGGCAGTGTTGCGGCCGCCTACCCTGCCCCCGCCTCATCACTGGCTGTCCAGCGGCTGCATTGTCAACTCTTGGAATGAGAGGTGAAAGTGTAAGAACTTGACATTTGCAGCCGCCAGTAGGTGGCGCTCTGACTGCGATATCTGTCAATATCGCAGTGCAGACGTGTTCAGGGCGGCACTCTCATCAAACGTGAGCAGTTTTGATAATATCAGACGACGTACACTAAAGTTATAACATTTGCAGTTTAGTGGCGAAGGTTGAAATTAATTTGTGTTCATGGTGCTGGCCTGGCCACACCCTTTAACTTTTGGAAGACCTTTTACTAACTTTTCATCCTTGAGCTACATCGAACAGGCTCACGAAGTTTGGTAGCAATCGGAGTGTAGGGGGAGTTTGTTAAAGTACACTGCATGCAAATGTCCAAAAATACCGAAAAAAACATAAAATGGGCAATGGCTGTCTTCCTGTTAGGTTTGGGGTTTGGGTCCAGGGGGCTTATTTGTACATCTCTAAAGGTTCTATGTACATACAAAGTTTCATGCATGTATGTCGAAGCTAAAGGTGGTCAATTAGGTGGTTAATGTCTTTTAGGATGATCGGTAAAAGTGTGAGGACATGACATTTTTAGTCGCCAGTAGGTGGCGCTCTGACTGCGAATCAATATCGCAGTGCAGACGTGTTCAGGGCGGCACTCTCATTGAACGTGAGCAGTTTTGATCATATCAGACAATGTACACAGAAGTTAGGTAAAAGTGTGAAGACGTGACATTTGCAGTCGCCAGTAGGTGGTGCTCTGACTGCGAGTCAATATCGCAGTGCAGACTTGTTCAGGGCGGCACTGTCATTGAACGTGAGCAGTTTTGATCATATCAGACAATGTACACAGAAGTTATGACAGTGTGCAGTTTAGTGGCAAAACAGCAAAGTTCATGGCTCCGCCCTGGCCACGCCCTTAGACTTTTGGAAGTCCTTTTGATGATTTTTAATCGTTGAGGGCTTTCGAACAACCTCAGTGAGTTTCGTGGGAATTGGCTCAACGGTGTAGGAAGAGTTTGTTGAAATACATACGCGACAAATGTGCAAAAATTGAGAAAAACTGCAAAAAGGCACAAAATGGCGTATTTGCTGTAGCGCCTCCGAGCGGTCGATTTGATTGCAACTTTTAGGATATGTTCCAGGTAGATATGTGAGCATATCGTAGAAGTTTGGTGTCGATTGGGTTAAAGCTTATGGAGTTATGGCTATTAATTTCCAGAGCTACGCCCCTTTTGTGTTCATTGGCTAATAGCTTCAGAGGGGAACAATATTTTACCAACCTTTTGATAGCGATTGAGCATGTCGGGGTATTGATGCTAGCTAGAAAATTTGGAGCGAATCAGATGTACGCTGTAGGAGGAGTGTGCAAAAACGTGTTTTTCACAATATTCAAAATGGCAGAAAATTTTTCCAGACGGACGAAAATTTTTCCAGATGGATATTAGTAGTCCCAATTTTGTAGAGCACACTTGCCCACACATATGTGCAAAATTTGAAGTGATTGATTTGAAGTGAAATTTTTCAATTTTGGGGTATGGGAAGGCCCCCTAAAAGCCATTTGAAGTGGCAGAAGAAAAGACAAAGAATAACCAACAGGGTTTCAATAGGGACTTCGCCCGACTATGTTGGCTCGGTCCCTAATTAAAACTGCATGCAGTGATGAACGGGAACGAGCAACACATGCAACACGGCAACGCTGCGATCTTTACAGTTACAATAGGGACTTCGCCCGACTATGTCGGCTCGGTCCCTAATAATACTAACAAATACAATAGGGTTCCTACGGATTTCGTACGACCCCTAATAAGAATACTTATCATTACAATAGGGTTCCTACAGATTTCTTAGGACCCCTAATTTAAAAAGATATATTACTTACGGCAAATTCTAATCTTATAGACAATAATACAAAAAGAACATTTAACAAAATTCACCAAATTCACTCAACTTTTTTTTGTTTTGAAAAAGTGGAGAATTATTGCAAAATGGCTCTTCAAGATGCAGATAAAAACTGCAAAACAATAAACAATTTCTCTAGAAGTGTTACACTGTTTATTAAAAAGGCGTTAATGTGGCCTTGCCCCTAAAATTCCAGGCCTGCCGGACGCTGCTGGTTATTCTACTGCTTGTGGTGTTTTTTTATTCTTATTTGGGGGTTTTGAGGGTCTATAATTGGGGTATATTCAGTTTAAAGGTCCCATGGCATGAAAAATTCACTTTATAAGGTTTTCTAACAATTATATGAGTTCTCCTGCCCTGCCTTTGAAAAAATAAAGCTGAGACGCGCCGATATGGAATTTTCTCTGTATGTCGTTATACAGGGACATGTTACCTCCCCTTTCTCTCCTTTGCCCACCCAGAGAATTTGGCCCGCCAATGAGACAATGAGCTAGGACCTATGTGTGTGTGTTAATACACACACTGTAACGCGTGTGTATGTATAAGTGTAAAGTGTTGTACACTTGTGTTGTACACACTTTTTTATTTGGATAACCGGTCTGCTGTTGGTGTTATGCCGCATAATAGAGACTCACAGTGGGGGTTATCTCAGCCGTGGTTGAGAAGGAATTGGGGGAAAGGAACTTTGGCTTTGACTTACTGAAGTACATGAATCGCGATATAGAGGAGAAAGGGATTGTTGCCCGCGAATGGCTCCCACCGAAGCCCTGCTGCCGAGGCGGTGGTGCAGCGGGCCTCCGGTGTACTGTATTAGGGGCCCACTAACAGCTTTAGAAAAGCATTCATAAAGTAGCATGCCTATTGATCTTTAAGAAATAACCGTAATGACATATTTGATTACAACATTTCTTTCAAACATGCTGAGCAATGAGCTATGAGTTTGTTCGGAATCACCCTGCCCCCTAGGCTGGGTGAACCCTGCCTGAACTTCCGGGAAATTTGAATTTCACTCGGCAGTTTGGGCTGGACACCCTCAGGT
>JAOPUA010000028.1:20992073-21004803 GCA_027122455.1 Trisopterus luscus | reverse complement strand
CACACACACACACACACACACACACACACACACACACACACACACACACACACACACACACACACACACATTCAAAGGCTATACATTGTCAATTGGTTTATTGATTACATAATTAAATCAATGATATAATATAAAAAAAACACTTTACTCTACCTCTGGTTAGCCCTCTAATTAATACCTAACCCTCTAATCAATGGCCTGGCCCAGATTGGTTACTTTTATTTATATATCCTAGTCTGTCATATTTGGTCCCCATTTTGTCTGCAAGAAGTAAAGTGTTGGAGAAGCTTTACTCCAAGTTTGATAATATTGCTCCCTTGGTTCTTATTTACACTATTTTTTTTTCAGCAAACCTGTATGATATGACAATAATTTCAAAAAACGCAGGCAGTGTGATCCGAAAAAGAGACCGCTGCTCCCTTTTGCATAACACACTTAATAGCAGCTTGTTGATCTTCAGACCTGACTCTATATTATAAAGACAAACGCCATAGGAGCGCAGCCCAAGGAGATGTATAGGGGCTACCTGGCAACTCTTACATGTTGTTATGTGTACCTGTGATCCTCCTCCTCTGAGCTTTAGGTTTACCCTGGTGAAGCTAAGTGATGAAATCCGCCACACAGTAAACTGCTATCCCTGAGGATGGGTGTGTCTGAATTTAGATTTTAAATGCTTAAAAGTAACGCAATGTTATGTTCACACCAGAATCGACATTTTAAATCAATTCATGCACATGTGAATTCAGATTGTATATGTTAACATGTGGAGGTTAATTTTGAAGTTGGAATCAGGTAAACATGGGTCATCTTCCCTGGTGTGCTGCCCTAAAAGACGGAGCATGTGGCCTTCTAACGTTCAACACATCTGTGGCACATGTTTTCTTATGTGTTCATTACAAATGAGAGTGTCGCAATTAATCCAGACAATCTTTCACCTGTTGAACATAAGAGAGTCAGATCTATCTTGGTCTCTATATGGATACCTTTGCAGAGTCCTTTGTCTTCATGCCGGACAGACATTTAACATTTAGCACAATATTAACATATTTAAATGTTGTTGTGTCCATTGAAACCACCGCATATTACCAGTGTCCTTTCTTACACACCCCCTTTCACATTGTACCAAGTAAAAATTGGGATTTGAAAGTGATTCTGGTACCCTTTCTCGTCTTCTCTTAATTTCCCCTCCGTGAACGGGAACAGGGATTGAAATTCTGCGAAATCTGCATCGCTCAACACCTAGCAAGGTTTTCGAATCACTGCCTACGACTGTGTTGAAAATGAGAGCAGCAACTTTTCAAGGGGAGAAAAGGGGAGAAGGATTACGTCCGTCTGATGTCAAACTCCCTCGCGTGGGGCGACCCTCCGCTGATGACATATTTGAATCAGAGACTGTTTATATTAACGCTCCAAAACTTTTCAGGCGATTCAATAATGATAATCTCAATTCAGCTTATTTTCTATGCAACAAGTTCCTCTATTCAAGAATGTCTCAATACGAAATCAGTGAGGGCGTGATAAGAGAGCATCGCATTGCTATGTCCTGTGTGACAGTGCCCGTGACACAATATTTGAAATCACTTGCTGTCCCGGAAAGGTTATCGCAGTGATTGACTGGGAACTATGTGTGCTAGTGGCTTACGTTACTTCAGTAATTGTATTCTAAGAATATTGATCTTTGATCTTAGTTTGTTAAAATAGAAAGCAGAGTTTTCTAGGTGATTTCACAACAGAACAGTCTGTTCTGTTCTCAGTAGGCAGCTTCAAGAAATTGTGAATATTGCTCTTAATGTCCTCATGTCAAACATGGCAAATCTTTTTTGTCAGAACTAATTTTCAGTTTGGTGTACCAGATGTAAATGTTAGTCCAGTGTCCAGTGTTACCCTCGGGTCAATATAAGATAAGTGACCTAGAGTATAGTCCACTTTACAGTACAACATAAGATACAGTGACACGCTGTGGTCGTGTTTCTCTCTCTCTTTAGATGTTTATTCACCTTGTAGTATTCTGCTAATCAGGCCTGAGGGAGGGAGCGGGCCCAGGTGAGACCATGGACACAGTCATAGGCCATCTGTCTGCTTGTTGTCTCTTTATCGCAGCATGTTGAGAGCAGCGGGCCAAACTGCCCCCCCCCCCACCCAACTCCCTGTTGGTGCTCAGCGTTCTCTCACGTCGACAGTGGGGTTTCGATACCCCTGTTCCCTTCTAGTCCTCGAAGGGCGAGACAGCTTCAATCAGCTGTAGGTGTCTCATTGTTATGCTACAGGTGGCTCCACTATACAGTGAATCGATGGATCTCCGTACCCTCATTCAGTTTCTCTACTGGTGTCTATTCAGGGGTTGCTTGCTCCACAGTGGAGCTGAGGACTAAATAAACAGGATGAATATGTTATTGATCACAGTTTATCCCATTAAGCAATACAGAATATGTGACGCTTTGTGATTGGGAAATATATATTGATATTAATTATTTATTTTTATGTATACATATAATTTATTTTTTATATATACAATTGTATTATTATTTATATTTAATGCAATTGTAAACCTTCCAACAGAGGTTCATCATCACATTGAAGTATTTAGTAATTAAAATATTATAACAGTTTAATAGAGACTACTCTATTATACATATTGACTATCATAGCCATTTATGTTTGAACAATTTTCCTCTAAACCATCTGCAGGCACATTTGTACTTTTATAAGCCATCATCATACCTTATAATTGGAAGGAGGCATGGAAAAACTTTCACATGATTGTTGGTGAATGGTTCCTCACTGGGTTCAGAGTTTATTGTGGCAACAACAGAAGTGTATAGCTTATGAAATTCTGCCATTATTCCGACCAATTGCAACTTTGTGGTCCTTTGTCGAGACGCCAAACCCAATCTCGGACGCACACATCAAAATCAGCCACTGCTCAGACCGAGGTTGACCATCCACACACTTTGGCGTTATAGTTTAAGTGTCTAAGAAGCTTAACCCCGCAATCAACATGAAAAACAGACTAGACAGTCCACACATCCACACAATCCTTGCCACCAGGGTCCCTTGAGCATGACGTCGATGTGTATTCACAAAGGCACCTCAATGCCACGAAAAGAAGGATACCTGTGTTTGAGACAGAGTGAAAAGTCCATGAAGGATGAAGGGTTGGATGAAGGATTTTACTCCTGTATTCCCTAAATTACGGTATTGGCCGATACTCAAGTTTAGGTATCGGAAACGGTATTGGGAAGTAAAAAAATATATCTTTACATCTCTAGTACTGCTCATCCCCTTCTAGAAAGCTAACGATTACAAATCCATCTGCAAATCTGATCCTGTGTGTGCTTGTGTAGATGTCGCCACAGTCATTAAGGTACAGCATGTACTGAGGGGAGACAGCAGCCTCGTGGCTCGCTCCAGGCGAGGAAATCAGTCAAAAAATAGGCCTCAAAATCATTTCATACCCTTGCTTAGTAACATGTTCACAATAATCATTCTCCACATAGAATGAATTATATTGTTGCAACGTAAATTATGGGTGTGTTTGATTTTTTTTGGAAAACCTTAATACTCTTGATCACATTGTAATTGTGTATTTTAATTAATATATGCCAAACCAATTAGTTGGAGCTTCTCAGTCCTGGTATAGACTTGTCACTGATCAAATTATTATAAAATAGCTGTCATTGTTACTCAGCAGGACTCCAGTAATTAGCTTGGAAGGCTGAATGCTTTCAAGACAATTCACTAGAACTATTGGATGGCTAGGCAGTCTGCACATAACTAACACAGACATTGTGCGAACGTAGGCAGCCATTATACAAATAGGAAGTATTTTCCTTTGAACCATCTGTACATCTGTACTTTTGTAAGCCATCATCATATCTTATAATCTCCATTTTCCTCGATTTATGTACAAAGGCATGGAAATGCTGTCATGCAAATGTTGATGTTGGTGAATGTAACGGTTCCTCACAGGTTTCAGAGTTTATTGTGGAAGAAATGTTTCTTATGATACTCAGCTACTGCTGCTTTTTAAGGAGAACACCTGGTGCTGCCTCACCTGTCTTTTATTAGATCCCAGGGCCACGCCCCTTCCTGTCGCCCTACAGACAGAGCTCAACCATACACATGGGTAAAGAAGTCCCATTCTAACGCACATCAGAATGAACCAATGAGACCATCCACATGTGTGAACTATAGGTTAGTTTGGTCTGGGAAATTAAGTTCTTTATTGTGGAATATGTGTTGGCCCCTGTCCCATTCAGACATATTTCCTGCAGACCTTGCCCAGATTGACCAATCACAACCGTTTATTGAATATTGGGTGTTTTTTATCGGATGACTGTACAGAGGAGTGCTCTTTCTGAGCCCTGTTGGAGCATTTGCATAAACAACCAAGATGGCTGCCCCTACCACACATGCCCATTGATAACGGCCCTTGAAAATCAGTTAGCGTTACCGGACTAATACGCATTTGAGAATCAATCGTGCAATGTCAGACTGGGTCTATACAAAATGCGCTTTGAAACCAATTAGATGGAGCTTCTCAGTCCTGGTATAGACTCGTCAATTGTCAAATTCTATTATAATCCCCATCATTGTTTCTCAGCAGGACTCCGGTAATAAGCATGGAAGGCTGAATGCTTTCAAGACAATCCACTAGAATGGTTATGTGGCTATGCAGTCTGCACATAACTAACACAGACATAGTGCACACGTAGGTGACATTAGTAGTGACATTATACTAATAGGCAGTATTTCCCCCTAGATTTCTATTCAATTTTTCCATCAAAGAGGGTGGTAGGATGAGTGATGGGTCGGGAAATGTAATATGAATTCTTCCTACATGATGTGTTTAGTTATAATGGGCCAGCCTCACCAAATGTGATTCACTTGGTTTGGTAACTCAACCAATCACTTTTTTATTGGATGCAACAGGGTGCAGCAATAGAGCATGGCACTGCAGTTGACCTTTGAATAAAGCTATGAATTTGAGTGGATTTAACTCTTGCTCATATTTAAAAACTGAATTGAAGCTGCATTTACCCACTAGAAAAAATGCACAAGACAAAACATATGCAAGTGGTTTGTCCTGGATGCAGGTGATTTCCTTACTGTCCTCAGCTGTTGTCCTGAAGCATGTGAGTGTCTTCCTGTAAAACTCTGTTTGTGTGAATGGCTTGGGTTTCGAGGAGCACCTCTGGGGAAGATTTGCAGGTACCTTCTAGCTGTGCTCCTTGCCTCCTTTTGTACCTCACAAGGTTCTATGCATGCTATTACAAGGGTGGCGACGACCGCTGCCGGGTCCTCTCTAGGTTGTGAATGTCGCTTTGCTGGGTCAATTGTGCTTGGTGGGATGTAGCGTGAGACTGCAGTCTTTATACACAAACATGCGTGACTTGGAGCCACAGCCATTCATATGTTATGGTCTTTAACAACTTTTACCAAAGGAAGTAATAAACACCACTGGTAAAGTAGGGGCAGTATAATATATTTCTCTAAACAAATTGCCAACATGCACATATGTGGAGTTTATGTTGGGGTCATCTAAAAACATTGACCATCCTAAATATTTGTGCTTGTTTAATATATGTTTAATATTTTCTTAATGTTTGTGCTCGTCAGCTAAACCACTAACCTTTGTACTCAATGTTAATTCTTCTTCAGGTTCCGGGGACAAACTACAATAGTGCTGATAAATAAACAGATTTCCCTGCTGTCCTGCCCTCCATTTACTGATCACTCCTTGGCCTAATCCATGATTTGATGGGAGTAGATTAGTGAACTAGAGCATCAGAGTACCCCTCCAACATAAAACACCTGAGCAGACAGTATCTGGACCTGTACACGTAGCAGAGGATTCTCAGGAGTTGGGTTCTCCGTAGCACCTGTACTGTAAAGTGGTGAAGAGCAATGTGCTGCCAACACAGGTTTGTAATGCTAAGCATGTGCTTTCATGGTTGTTATAGTCTCCCAGGTTTCATTCTTGTTGAAACTGAAATAGTTTGGTCACATTTGACCAAATGAATGGATATACATTGAACCGTCAGCAGCTGGGATCAGCACTGCCACCACACTGTGCCACTAGGAGTTAGGGGTTAAAGGATTTGGATGAATAGTTTCACGTGACAGACCAAGGAGATCCACGTAGATGGCGTCATACGAGGGTTGATGCATATTAGACTCTGTGTGTACATTACTATTTCCAATCTTTTAATATTTGATATTTAATAATATGTTTCAGGTTTACTGCTAGCTATTGTGACCATGTTTTTCTACATGCATGCATGCAAAATATGTGAATGTATGATCAAAGATACTATATCTTTATACACACTTTATACACACACTGTACGTACAGTAATACATGAGTGTGTCTGCGTGTGCACGCATGTGTGAACACAATCTCTTGGACCGATAAGTGCTTTCTCAATCTTTTGTGCGTTGAATGTGTGTAATCTGGGATTACACATCCATTTGATATTATGTAATCACCATAAAGCCTGTGCTAGCCCCTCCCCCACAGAGGGACGTGGAAGGGGTTAAAGCCTAAATGGATCTGTGTGATTGGAACGCTTGTGTGTCCAGGCAGACACGCGAGCGAGCCATGCTTTTCATAATAGATCACTTTTTTACATCACACTGAGTTCACACTTTCAATTCAATTCATTGGCCTCTGTCCATCACTTTGTGTGATTTGGTGATGAGAACACATAAATTGTTCAGCCGAAATCTCCAATATCACTGACAATACGGAACTAGGCGTAAAGCTGTGAATGCTTTTGGGAAGGAAAGCTTCCCTTGATACCTTTCCTTGGAATGTCACTAAGGTGACAGGGTAGCCGCTCAGACCTCCAGAAACCTTCACAAAGTGCCGGCTCAAGACCCAGGGCCCAGGATAAACTCAGAATAAATGTACATGATCTTTGCTTTTCTAATATCTGGTTAAACATTACTCGTTCTTCAAAGTTTTTTTTGGTCATTATTACTGCCCTATTATTATTATTATTATTATTAATAACCCTAATCTACCCTAATCTATTTTTTATAAAATATATAAATAATTAATACAATATATAATTTTCCCAGAGCACTGTGCATCCAATTCAAACAGCAAGCATTGAACTCACTCAGAAAGGATTAGCCCGTTTGATCTCTAGACCTTCCTGCTGTGAGGCAGCATTGCTAGACACTGAGCCTTTGTGTCGGACACTTATTCCATCCCCTGGCAACAGGCGCAGGGCATTGAATGCCATTTGAAGGAGCACAATAATACCTGGTGCTTTGACCGGTCAAAATTGTACCTTTCCAGACTCACAGAGCCCTTTGTAAGAGTTTGGGTCGGTTGTGGTTGTACATCGCAATTTGTGAGGGATTATATTCTATGGTACAATAGGTCACACACACACGCACACACACACACACACACACACACACACACACACTAAATAAGTCTTATAAGTAAGTATCAATATAGCAGATAGACAATACACTGCAAAATAGCAGTAAGTCGACAACCCATGTTCTTTATAAAACATACAATTAGAAAGTACACAAATTTCCCTTCACCTAGTTATGCCCCAGTGGTACCAGCCTGCTACCGAGTTATGGGAATGTCTCCATGCAAAAAACCAAGCGGTACCAAAAGACGTCGAAAATATGTAAATGTCAGAGCAAACATGAAGAAAAACCATGAGGAATCAGGATCGATATCACAGTGCAACCCTGTGGTCTTTTCACCTCCTTCCTCCATCATGCATCACTTCATCACAGTTCTGGTTAAAAGGGGTGACCTTCTCTCTTCTAACGGGGAGAGAGGCCAAGAAGCTGACCTAGGCTCTAATTTTGAAAGATATTAGCACATGTTAGAAATATATTAGAAAGTAATTAACAAAATTAAAGAAGTTGGATACAGTAGGGCTAGGAAACTGCTACCCAAAATTATATTTCAGGATAACAAAAATATACTAGCAAAGTGAAACCTTATGCTACTTAAAGTGTTTTTGAGTGCCATATTCTGTAATATATCTCCCAGTTAAAAGTATCAGACCAGCTACATTCAGCTGGATCTAGATGGATTGTGTTTGACTTGTGTTTACTCAGGTCAGACGTGTTCTCCTGCTCTGCTGTGAATCTCGAATTCCAACTGTGGCTGCGAGCATTGTCTGCTTCGATGTCTGCGTCCAGTTTGGAAAAGGGTAAATGGCCAAAGTTAGCACACACCATTTGACCCAGCCGGACATAGTCCTTTCACCCGCCAGAAGCACTCCGGTACCGATCAGGTACAGCAGTAGGCATGACCGATCCTCCAGACAGAAGCAAGGTGGGAATGTTAAAAGCTGGTTTATTGTAGTTGATGATCATTGATCATGACAGTGATCAATGCTGCCATGCAGGAGATCTCTGAGGGCGGCTGGTTTGACCTGTTGCGCATTGATACGTAGTCGCACAACAGGTGTGCATCCTATTTATGCATTTATTTATGTATATTTTCAGATTCTATGGCATTTGTGCTGTTCACACTGCTGTGCTAAAATCTGATCAGATCTGAGTAACATATGAGCAAAAACATGTGGGCCACTTTAGCTGTGAAAGTGTGCCTGCAGTGTGAACGAAGCCTTAGTTAGATTATTACTTGGAACATATAATATCCAAACGTGCCAGAAACAGGCCTAATCAAAACAGCAAACCAAACAGTCATCCAGTCACCCGTTTTCCTGGTGATGGATGCAAACGGAGAACACCTGCATTCGGCTACCGTTCTCATAGAATCATTGATTTACTCTTATTATTATTATTATTATTATTATTTTCTAATAGCTGACTAATATATCATATCGTTTCTCTACTTAAAAAACTCCTTCAGCCATGTGAGAGGTAGTTGTGTGTATACTTTAACATCAGCACCAACACCTTTCTGGTACACAGGATCCCTCAATAGTAAGGTTAACTTTAACCAACTAAAAACACCAGACGTGTTTTGCAATTTCAATAACAGATGACTCAATATTCCACATGGACCAGCCTGTTTAACATACATGCGTACATTCATCAGTCATATACACTTCGCCAATGGGATACAGATAGATATGCCTGGGCTAAAAGATTACTTAGATTAGATAATTGCATACGAGAGGATAGCACTCGTATGTCTGACGTAATCTGTTGCTGATGGCCCTTAACCATCAGTGTTACATTTTGTTGTGCAGCTACTCACCACTGCATCAAACTGACCACAGATCTGCGTTTTAAGAGGTCTTGACTAATACAGTGAGAGTCAGAGAGAGAGACAGACAGAGACAGAGAGAGAGAGAGAGAGAGAGAGAGAGAGAGAGAAAGAGAGAGAGAGAGAGAGAGAGAGAGAGAGAAAAAACTATTGATTTATGAAATGGTGTTGCTTAGACATCTACATGGCTTTCCAACACAAGGCAATTTGTTGTAACGACATGGGAGTGCAGCTAAATATAAACTGTGATCCTGGGTTGTAGCGCGTATGGCAGAGACATGTACTGCTTCTGTTCCAGAGATGGTAAATGTGACACCTGAAGAGATTCAGACAAATATCCTCTCTGCTGGGCCGTGGCTTACACACTTAATCTGGACTAAGCCCAGATGTAGAAACAGCTGCCTGCTGCACCCTACCACATACACACAGCCTGCTCTCAGTTTATTTCTGTTCAGTAGTAAATGCTGTCCACCATGTGCTTAGACCAGCCAGCTTACCAACCAGAGGTCCTGCCCGGACCAAGCATGGTTTAAAGAGGACATATTATACCACCAGGTGTGAGTGTGATTAGCCATTACAAGCCGTTTGAAAATGTGCAGCTTCTGATATCACAGGTGGGCGTCTCCATCTAGATGTGTGCTGGATAGATCAGCCTACCAGCCTACCCAGTGGACTGCAGCAAACGTTGCTGATCTATCCGTCGTACATCTAGGTGGACACGCCCACCTGTGATGTCAGAAGCTGAAACATTTTCAAAACTGCTTGTAACGGCTAATCACTCCTGGTAGGACCGAGCATGGTTTAAGACAGCCGGAGAGGTCCTGGCAGGACCAAGCACGAAGCTACTTTTAGCAGGGAGTGAGGCATCACTTGTAGAGGGTGACACACACGCAGCACAGAGCTCCTGAGGCAATGCAGTGGGTCATTACAGCCCTGCTACATGACGAGTGACTCACTGCTTTCAGACACCTGTCTTTTGTCTGCTATTTCTGTACTAGGATATATTGCTGAGACCAATTTTTTTCCATTTGGTCTCACTCATCGAGTACATCCTTCTGTGTGTAATAAGTATGCTTATCAATTCAGAAGCCTTCTCTGTTGATTGTTCCTCTCTCTGTTTCGATGCATCAGACTGTGGGTGGCCAGTGTAGTGCAGACAGTTTAGCCTTCTTGTGCCTGACTGTTTGGTTTGTTTTAAACTGAAGGCTTTCAGCTCCGCTGCCTGTTGTCCGTGGGGGATGGACCCTGTGTTCTGTGAGAGGAACATTAGCACACATTAAGATTAATGGACGAGCTTCGCAGCTGTCTGTGCGACCCGGGACTCAGACGTATGGAAGTATATATGGACACACATTCACAAACCAATGGCCACCATGCAATGCTACAACCAGCTTGTTACCGCTGCTCATCAGTAGAAGGTCTTTGACATCTGTACAATATTGATTCATTCACATGCATTATCAACAGTTCCTTTATTGGCTGCATAAACAGAATGAGTGAGGCAGCTTGTCTGTATTGGTTTCATCAGATCAATATGGCATTTTATAAGTGTAGCCCTGGGTTTAAAATATGGAAAATATATCCATCTGCTTTGTGAGTTGAATACACATACAGTATGATATATAATATCAAGCCCACTCCCCCTCGTTGTAACATAAGCCTGGAGACTGCATGAAGAGCTGGCCTTCACAATATAATGGCCGATGTATTATAATAATGAATGACATCTTTTTGGGTATGACTATCTTTTTGGGTTTGAGTATTGACATTCCTTTTACCGTTAAAATTACAATGACATGACATTTTCATTGTTCTATGTGGCTTGGTCACACAACTGGGCTAGAAGCACTATGAACACTACTGAAACGATGTGGTTTATCCGCCTTTATCTACTGTTCATTTCCTTTTGAAGGCACGGTGTGGGCTGTGTAGATTGTGGTTCAATAAACAGTCCATAACTGGGTTGGAGTTGAGCTGATCTGTGAACTCTGATCCCAATCAACAAAGCTATAATCTAATAGGGTTTTCTAGCCTGCATGCGGTGGCCACGGTAACAGTAACCAAGGGCAGAGGCAGAGGGCCATTGGCCAATGAGGAAGAACTCCTCCGTCACATAGATGGTAATTTAGCCTGTACATGTACTGTATGTGTACATGTGTACATGACAGAGTCCTTAGCGACACATACACGTCAGTATGTAATTACTGTGCACATGAATTGGAAATGGAATACATGATATTTGATCAGCACTGAATCCATAATCGAAGTTACAATGATTGGATTATATTGGTGGCGAGTTGTATGGTAGCTTCTATCCAGTATGTCCCCACAGTGTTTGAGATGAAGTGGTACCTGTGTCTCTAGGACCAGCTGTGATCCTATTAGCCTCTGCTTATCTGAGGGCCAGGTAGAAAGATAGAGATGTAGGAAAGCAAATGATCCCATGAGGAACACACGTGTGTATAAAAGAGGGCATGTTACACATTATGACCAGGATTTATTCACACCACATGTTATTTTTATGCACAGCCATGATTGTCCTATCCATTAATTAGGAAATCCTTCAAATCCACAGAAAATGAGTGCAAATGTGATTGAATTTGTGATTGAATTTGATGAATAATTCATTGAGCATTGAATAGTGAGAAGGTCATGTGACCAATCTGTTGTCATTTTAGTCAGGTGTGGATAATGGGGACAAAGGTTCACAACTTGGCCCATGTTAGATCACTCCAATGACTTGAATGATGAGCGTGATGCAGGCCTACTCCAGTCATTCTCCTGTCTCCCCATCCCTTTGAGTTCACACTAAAGCCTCTCCCTGCGCCAGGTTTCTGCTAGGATCCGGGCTGGGGAAAGAACAGACATAAAGCACACAGTCTTCAGTGACGACCCCTGACAGTAAACACAAACACAAACTAGCCTAATGCATAGTGTTGTTTTTGGCGGCCTGTTTTAGTCTAGTTTTTGTGTCAAGCTATCATTTTTGTTTTTTATTAGTTTTAGTCACATTCATACTACTTCTGAGCATTTTAGTCTTATTTTAGTCTGAATTGTCCATGACTATTTTTGTCTAGCTTTAGTCGACGAAAACTGATGAAATTTTAGTTTAGTTTTAGTCAAAGATTGTATTTAGCCAAACCCATTTTACAATTCAAACAAGGTTATATTATTATTATTATTATTATCATATTATTGTTACCTTATAGACTCAAGAATACATCCATCCCAGACACAGAAGACGCTCTGATTTGAATTTACGACATATTTGTTTTTATTTTCTTTGGGGGTGCAAGGTGGTTCGTTCAGTCACGTTTCCGGTAGCGGTGAATCATGGTTCTCAGTCACTCAGTACGTTTACATGACACTCAAGAAAGTCGAATTATTGGCTTAGCTCGGCTATGATTGGATTACTACGATGTATGTACTGTATAGGCCTACACCTTAGTCGAGCTAAAGTCGAATCGAATTGGGTTACTCATAGTCGAATTAAGACACCTAGATAACTTG
>JAOPUA010000028.1:20592125-20609235 GCA_027122455.1 Trisopterus luscus | reverse complement strand
CACACACACACACACACACACACACACACACACACACACACACACACACACACACACACACACGTGCGCGCGCGCGCACGCAAGCACGCACACACGCACAGCCGGCTAGTAGGCTTTGTAATAGTTTGAGGCTATATTGGCCAGTAAAGACAAGGATCACGTTCAGTGGCTATAGAATGGCATTTGACCGTCCTGCAAAACCGAAGAGCATTGTGTGATAATCACACAATGCTCTTTGGTTTTACTGTCTTTACTGGACGATTCCTTTAAGTTAAAATCACACTGTGAATTTTACTTAAAGGAATCGTCCAGTAAAGACAGTAAGGTTACTGTTCATAGGCTGTTTAAATTGCTATGGCACACCAGTATAACTGTCCAGTAAAGGTGTAAAGGCAGCACTCAACGTACGGATGGTTTATGCATGAACCAGTCCAGTGAAGACACTGGGTTGCTGTGCAGAGGCTTTAAACTCGTCGCCACCCATCGTTGGGAGTGTTGAAACGTGAGTGCACACGTGCGGGGTCTGGCCCCGCGAGACCCCCCTCAACCTAATCAGGGGCCCAGCAGTGCTCCTGCGCCGTGGCAGAACGTCTGGGGAGACCAAACAGGCAGACAGGAGATAGAGATCCAGCCTTTTACATTATCTTACCTCCACAAGCTACTCAAATACAGTCTGGAATTTTCTAGAATTCCTTACCGTACACCCCCTCTAGATATATCAATACACACTAAGATGTGATTGAAGATTTAATAAATATTTTTGGATTTTTATTATATTCATTTGAAAAAAAAATTCATACAATCATTATCATTGGGACTGGTAGCCTATATTCATTTTTAAATTTAAATCCCAATGGCAGTAATAAAGTGTAATTGTTCTCCGCGTGTCCACTTTATACAGCCGGTGTGAAATAGTTAGAACGCACAGGGCTAAGATGTGCTTTTAGTAGTCCATCATCTGAACGTTGCAGCTCCACCATAGCAGACCACCGTCCATAACATGCGCCGCCACATAACTACGTAGCCTTCTGTAGGTGCAGTCTCATAGTGACATAGACTAGTGTAGGTACAGTCTCATACTGACATAGACTAGTGTAGGTACAGTCTCATAGTGACATAGACTAGTGTAGGTACAGTCTCATAGTGACATACACTAGTGCAGTCAAATTCTCTCAGCACTGCAGTGATCTTTTCACTGCAAGTCCTTTTGAATTCTCCTCCACATCTTTCCTTAACCTCATGATCTTTTCCATCGAGGTCCTTTGTCCTGCGTCCCTATGTCCATGTCAACTAAATGTATTATTTTGATTATTTATAATGGTTGCTCACTCTCACACAAGCCTATCTGACCACAGCCTGTGTTTGACCAATTCTACCCCACTATTTATTGTCCTTTATAACACATCACCTGACTTCCTAAAACATTCCTGGCATAAAGCTTTCTGCCTACAGGCGTTCTGGCAGGGAGCCTGAAGGCAGCTCCTCCCATGTGCCTCACAGCGTGGCATTACCTTCATTGATTACCACCAAAGCTACAGGATAAACTGACCCACGCCCTTAAAATCAGCTGGACAGATACCCTGAGATTCATCCAATCTTGTAGGAAAGTTACCGAGACAATAATCTCCCAAACCCTGCACTAAGTATGAAGAACCCAATTGCTATAGACATCAACAGCATTGTTTGGCAAGCTACTTTGATAACGTAGTGAGCTATTCTACCAGTTACACTGCCATGAATGAGGCTTCACTACACAGAAGCTACCACCCAGTCAAATGTAGCAAGCTAAGTTACACAAACACTGCAAAAGTAGTTCACTACATGAGAAGCTTACTTTAAGTTGCGCCAACTTAACATGGCAATCAACATGAGGAACAACATGTATAAAAGAGGATGTGCCAAAGTGCTCCATAATTCCCCAACGACCACTCAAAAGTTAAACTGTTTGAGATTACAGGGAGAGAGAGAGAGATAGAGAGAGAGAGAATGCTTACCCCCTATAATAATTGTATCCACGGCCGTGGAAGAGTGCATGCATTCCGTGCAGGTTGAACTAAACACTACGCTTCGATTTCACGCAAGGCTGAATTAAAAATACATGTTTTTCTAAATGTTGCTCATCAACAAGGTTGTTCTTCGGGCACATCTGTCAAAATAAACGTTTTTTTCTTCCGACGTGTTTATGATCTTTATTAATTTATTGCGCTGCGAAAAAACTGACAGGGATATTCTCTGATATTATGAATCTTAGAGACTGTGTCGGGTACTGACTTTGGTACTTCCACAACAAGTAAATACTCGTAGTGAGGGTTATCTCGGCTATGGTGGAGAAGGAATTGGGGTAAAGGAAATTTGGCTTTGACCCTCTAAAGTCCAGATTGAACCGCGACATGGAGGCGAAAGGGATTGTTGCCGTATACGGACGGAGGTGGAGGAGAGTGTCCTCGTTCCGACCAATCTTGAGTGCTTGTGTTGTGGATAATATAATTTACTACAAACTGCTTCTCCACTGCTTACATATCTGCCGTGGCTATCGCGACCTTCTGGGTGAACAATGCAGCATCAGGGGCATTGTTATGATGGATCCATCTTTCGATCTGTTCCACCTCAACCCATAACGCCAAGCCACTGTGGTAGGAATGAAAAGAGACTGCGATGGTAGCATACCAGGGTCTGGCCCACATTCAGGATTGGACCACTTGTGAAGCCTGGGACCGACAATCCCATGGGGAAGGACAGGCCCCAATGCAGAAAGATGGCAAGTTCCCACCTCCGCGACTCTCCAGATCATCAACATTCTGGTCCTCTTCATCTTCCTCCAGTTATAGATTACACTAAGGGGGGAAAGGGAAAGAAAGACAATGGAAAGACAGTTGATGAGACATGGAGAAAGAGGAATGCATACGCATAGGAATGTGAACCAAAAAATAAGGAGACAACGGATGAGGTAGACATCCAGCCAGACAAAATAGCTGCTGTGGCTGAACTTGAACAGGTAAATGACCAGTGCCTTCTGATTCCCCAAGCCCATCAGACCTTGCTTCTGCCTCAAAAGGGCAGCCTTTACTGAAGGTGCAGTCATCTGAGCGAGTAGCATCAAGATCAATGATGACAACGACATTTAAACCTTGAAAGAAAGTGTTTAAAGCACACCTTGAACACCAGAGACCTGTCAATAGTGCAGGGTCAAGCTTGTAACTAAGGATTGTGAGATGGGGCTAGTAGCAACTGGGAAGAGGAATGGTCTAATGAATCAGGGAGCTAATCGAAACCAAAAGGGAACAGGGGGTTGGAACCTGGTTGTCGAGACTGAGGAGGCGCCCTCCAGGGAGCAGAAAGCCTTCCAAAACCTAGAGATATAGACCAGGACCCATGGACATGAACCCATGGACATGCTAGACACACAGATTGGCAGCATCCTTAGTGGGTGGGAGCTTGGGGGCAGGGAAACTAAGCTAATTATTTGTACCTTAGCAGGATCTATCCGAAGTCGACAATGGATGTAGTGTGTAGTATGCAGCCAAGGAAAGACACAGTTGACTGGTGAAACACACACTTCTATACCCTAACATAAAAATTGGATTCTCCAGAAGGTGCCGTAGGATGTTTTACCATGATACAAGTGATGGGCATGTTCATGGGCAGAACTGGAGGAAATCAGGGGGTCATCAGGGCGTCAAATAAAATAAAAAAAACATAGGTTTAGCATTTCTCGAGGACAATGTTGACGAGGACTTGAAGAATGGCAGGGGCATTGGTAAGACCAAACGGCATGACAAGGTATTCATAATGGCCATGGGGGGTATAGACTGCTCTCCTCCACTCATCCGCCTCTCTGATCCAAACAAGATGGTTTGCAATGCGGAGACCAGGCTTCTTGAAAATGGTGGCATTCTGGTTCAAAAGCTGAATAGATCAGTGGCAATTAATATGGGTTCTTTCATACCTTTAAAATCATTACAGAGATGCAGAGCTCCATCCGACAGATAAAACAAGCTCTGGCTAGGGGAATAATACCAGAGGTCATTGATAGAAGTACTGAATACTTTTGAATGGAATTGGTCTCAGGAGTAGTAGTTTTGTTTAACTGGCAGCTTTAACACATGCTTAGGGGATGGTGTGAATATTGAGTAACTAATAAGTTGCTGCTATGTTGTATGGTGGAACCCGTTATGATCTAGTAATGTATACATCCAGGTTTAGTTAACATTTACTATAACTAGACATGTTTGAGATTACGCAAAGCTGGTTCAACTGGCCGCTGGATATTTTCCACTCTGCATGCATTTCACAGCCATAAATCTCATCTTGGATAATAGGGTTATCTCGAAGCCCCTCTTCACAGACAGGATATTAAGCCCACCACAAAGGAGTCCAGTGACGTCAAGCTCAAGGGGAATCAGATGTATAAAGAGTTATATAATGTACTAAACCTGGAGCATTGAGGACACAGTGCACAATAGGTGAGATACAACATGATACTGAAGCCCCACAGAATCTCTGGATGTCTTGTCAAAAGTTTCTTTGCGGCTGCTGGTCATGGTGGACAGTCACCCTCCTGACTTTCAGCAGAACATGTCTTCCCTCCACTGGTCAGTCTAGGAAGAGTATTTCTGTGGTGGTACTGATTAGGCACTTATTAAACTGGCTACAATGGGGGCTGTCTCCCTAGATGGCCTGGTGTTCACCTCATGGAGGACTTGTAGGTGCTTCCCTTGACAATTGTTGCAGAGTAGCTTTAAGTTGCACAGTGCCAGCACCTTATTGGTTTGAATCCATTCTGTCAGCTGTCCCTTAGCACAACTTAGAGACTGCACTACACTGTCTCAGGAAGTGTTCTGTGTTGTTTAGGTAGGAGTCAGTAATCAACTTGTCATCTTTTCCTTTCAAATGGTCCAACAAGGTCTGGTATTTGAATAGTTGCATGGTAGCAGGTTTACCATGCGGTTTTGAGCCTGGCAAACCTTCTGTGGTCACAGTAACACGTTTTGAATCGTTGGCCTTGGGCCGCGATAGGTTTGCTCCTACACCACTGTATTGCTGAAGAGAGGCTGTGCAGGTGGGGTGGATGTGACCCCTGCATCTGATTGGGAGGTGGTGGCAAGGTAGGGGCGCTGGCCAATCGTCTTCCTCAGTGTCCTTTGGTTCTCTACAGACTCTATGCTGGGTAGCTATGGAGTAGCTGGAGGCAAGTATGGGGCCTAGAAGTGAACCACGGCTTGTTGGACCAGAGGAAGAAGTATTAGTTTTAGATGGATTAACCCTGGTCGACCACACACAGCTCAACCAGGGTGGCCTGAATGGCTTGCTGTGATTGGAGTGGCCTAGCATCTCCATCCGGATTGCCCTAAATTCCTCCTGGAGCCCATTGGGTTATTCTCACTTTATTGCGTGTTTCAGGACCACTAGTGTGCACTGCTAAATCACTGCACATGATTTAGAAGGCAGCAGCAGCAGCATGCCTGTTGTTCAACCAGTGTAAGTATGCACATGTCAAACTACTCTCTACTCTACTGGCTCCATGAGTCTACCCACTCCCCCTCCCTACATTTCCAATAATGAATGGCATCGCCTCTGACAGTGCCTTTGGTTATTGGTTTCCACAATTTCTATTGTGTGTGACATTGGTTTTCCACACACAATAGCATGCGATGACAAGCATGCTAGCAAGCAAGCATTCACATACTGTATGTTACTGCAAGGTCAGTAACCCCATTGGTAACGACAAGTTTACGTATGCTCCAATTGGTCTGGTCGTCCGCTGTAGGTAACCTTTGACACACTGGTCTGCCAAATTAGTTAATCAACATTAAAGCGTAAACTCAGACCACTCTTAAATAGTGTTGATAAATGTGTCAGCAACAGGTAGTCCTGGCAACATCACAGTGCACATGATAGTAACTGTTTAATTTCATGCACAATCATCTTTTCTATCTGATGGCAGTAATGACATTGCACTTGACAAGATGGGGATGTCTTCTGAGTTAAGTCAATAATTGTGCTAAACCAGAACTTTAACTGAATGAGGAGTTTAGATGAGTAGAATCCAATTATGTCTTGGAGCATTATGTGTTTGGTTGTTACTAAAAAGCTGACAACCGTTTCATCATTCATTCTCAGAGTTGGTTAATACGTTTAAATGATACTTAGAATATTACAATTAAATAATATAAAAATCGTAAACTTATAAATGTCATTGTTTCATGGGAAATTAAACACACTTGCCTTCGAAGTATTTCTGTCACTGTAATTGTGTTCGACTTACTTTATAAAAAATACTTCATTAAATGCTCTACGGTACTTGTAGGCTACTTGTACTTGTACTACTTAGGCATTATAGTGACATGTAGATGTCACATTTACTGTTTCATCTAAACAAGCGCTGTATTAAGAGAATAACTTAACTTAACTTAAATATATGGTATTTCATCAATGCGAATTCACAATTCCTATGTGGCGAAACAAGGCAACTGTTTATTCCATTTCTACTTCAACGTAGCACCGTAGCATCCTCAAATAATTTCGTTGTGGTATTTGTAGTCTTTCAGAGACGGAATCAAAAGTAGTCGCGATATTTTAAACCACATTTCCCACAAGTCCCCTCAGAGGATCGGCGAACACGGAAGGTGAGTGTCGAGTGAAGTGTGGTCGTTCTGATACCGCTGGTTGCACTGTTTTCATTCAATTGACCATCCAATGTTGCTATTACTGTCATACTTCTACAGCAAACGATTCATTCGACATTATAAATAATTATTAACCTTTGCTTTGTTGGTATTACTGGTATGCAATTCGTTTTAAAATCGTTCTTAATTGTGAGACAGGACCTTATTTGGAGATCCGCGATTTCTGCCCGACCAATGATCTACCTGTGTTGGTTAAGTGCTTAAATGTTAGTTTTGGTTAGGTTTATTAATATGATCACCCTTGTTTTGGTTCAGTGATTAAATGTTCGTTTAGGTTAGGTTCTTTAATATGATCACCCTGTGTTGGTTAAGTGATTAAAAATGACATTATGAAAACAAAAACCTTTTTCTGGGATTTGGGTTAGGGTTGTTTTTGGTCTCTGTTGCCCCCAGACGCATACAAACTATGAAATAAGGCCCTACATGCTTTTTTGAGCGAGATTTGCTGTTCTGTGTAACCCATCTGCAGTTTCCAGATGAGTGGGTCAATTTTGGCGCCTCTTAAAAAATAAGGAACATTTTAATATTACCACCCACTTCCCCATCCCATCAGAGCATATATTCTTGATTGAAATTCATCATGTCGAGGCGCCACGCAAGGTGTTCTGTTGTTGGCTGTAAAGGCGACCACAAATCACTCCATCGTGTCCCTATCGCAGAGGACAGAAGAGCTGCGTGGATTGATTTCATTTTTGAAGGCAAAGTCCCAGCTACAGTTGGCAAAAATCTGTTGGTCTGTGCTAAGCACTTCAAGACAGACTGTTTCTCCAACCTCGGTCAATACACGGCAGAATTGGCTGGGAAACTTTTTCTTAACGAGGGGGCGCTTCCAACTTTGCGTGGAATACCTGCAGACGAGGGACATGTAAGTATGCAAATATTTAAATTTATTTTGTAGATTAGCATGAACTTGTGCATGTTGTGGTGTGAGTTTTACCATTGAGAATGATGTAAGGCTAGCTGCTAACCACTGTCTTCTAATAAGTTTGCAGTTAGCATGGTTTCCCCTGCAAACTCGACCACCCGCTACACTCCACCAGGTTTTAGAATCAAGAACTTGTGAAAGTAATGAATTTGAAAATACTGGAATATGTTAGCATTGCCCAGTGCAAATCGAGTGTAGGGGTGAGACTGCTAAATCACAGCACAATCTACACTCCAAGCCAACCATTTTGTGTAATGAGTTTCATCTCTTCAGTTAATTTATAAGTGTGCCTTTGTAACGCTGTATGTAGCTGTGGCATAGCTATACGTGTAAGATAAGATGGTTGTCACTTCTCTTTTTTTATATAGGCCATCGCATCAGTACAGTTACCTGCTACCAGGGATATTGGCTGCCAGACTGAGCCACCACAGAGACGCAGTGTTGGCACACAACTCTCTTTGAAGACTCTTCATTCACATTACAGAAGTGAAGGTTTGTAGTATTTTATTTGCTTTTGATCAAGTGTAACCGTGAGCTGTTGCAGCCTTCAGTGCTTGAATTCATACTGTAACAGTTCTGTAGTGTTTTACTTCTAAGAATGTCCTGCCATCATAAAAATATACTTTTGTTACAGCTGTCCAGGCTACTGTGTCCTGCAAGGACTTTGGCACCTCAACTGATCCCTTCACAGGCCCACTGCCTTTACAAAGCTTGAGACCTATAAAGCCGCCATCTAAGAGACCTCGCCTGGAGCAGGAGGAGGAGGAGGAGGAGGCGGAGGAGGCGGCGGCGGCGGCAGAGGAGGAGGAGGAGGATGATGATTCTCTTGAGGGCTGCTCCATTCTGGCTTCTAAAGGGCTGGACGCAACCTATGACTCTGAAGACTCAGTTACAGCTTTGACAGAGTCAACAGTCATGTCGTGAGTTACTGAAAAATCCTTGTCTAAATGTATCTTATCAGTTTTCAGTTTGTTTGCTGAAACGGATGGTGTGTATTTCAGCAGTCCTGCTAGGGCGGGCGGATATGGACCAAAAGTCATATCTCGATATTTTCAAGCAGAATGTCGATATAAGATGTATATCGATATTTGTTGATGCAATAACATAGTTGCCGTTCCCGCAGTCCAACTCGTCATTCTACATCGGGGAGCTGTTGTGCTTTTTAACCTGCCTTGCTGATTGCAATCATTTTAAAATTGATCAGTCGAAAACAGTTGGAGCAAGATGTGTCATGTGCGTTTGACGGACTCTTTCGCGCTAAAGGGGATATAAAATAGTGATGTGAGTGGGAGAGCAGGGCCGGGGCGTGTCCAGATTGGGCGGGAAATCTTGCCCAATCTGGCAACCCTGGGACCAACTCGCTGCAGCTGGTATTGCCAGATTGTGTGGGAAATTGGATCCAATCTGGCAACACTGTGTGTGAGCCAGAGGCAGAGCGGGACAGGGAGATAAGCAGAGTGGGAAAATAGCAGGCGGCTCCGAACTGCTTTTTTTTTTTTTGCAAATTCGCTGCAATTTCAACGCAAATGAACTTGTCGATGTTCACAATAGCTTCTCGTTCTATTTCTTGTTGGAAAAAATGTTGATATATTTCAAATATCAATATACCGCCCAGCCCTTAGTCCTGCTTTATAATGCTTTCATGAAAGTGTTTGGGTTATTGTTGAAACTGTTTGAAGGAGTTGCTGATTCAACTATATTTTTCCCCTCACCCCCCAGAGATGCTGAATCCACTTCAAAACAGGAGATAAGGAAGTACATAGTGTACGAGAACTGTCTCATGGAGCTGTTCGAGGTGTGTGCTGTGTGTAAGCGTGTATGCGCTGTTAAAACCAAAAGGCTTGGGACATTCATATCAGTGGAACAGCTGTGTGAGTATTGTGAGTATTCCCGAATTTGGAATAGCCAGCCTCTTCTGGATAACACACCAGCTGGGAACTTAGAGCTTTCTGCAGCAGTGTACATCAGTGGAGCCTCTTTCTTCAAACTTCAAAGGGTAAATGAAGAATGAGTAAAGAATAATTTGCTCCATTGTTGAACATGCCATATAATGTTTCATATTATAACATCTTGTCGTTTTTTTCGTTTCCATCAGGTGTTCAAGGCAATGCATCTGCAGATTTTTCTGTCTGACACCTTTCGTCGGCATGCCAGAATGTTTATAGAGCCAGCTATTGTCCACAAATGGAAAAATTCCCAGGATGTGATGCTGCAGCAGCTCAGCGAAGAAAGTAAAGTAATACTTGGTGGTGAAATAATGGCTGATTCTCCAGGTATATATTTTGCTATATAAATACTAAGAGTAGGATGTGTTTGTTTGTAAATTAATAGGAAGACATAAAAACATACCGGGCTTGAATACAAGATTGTGACAATGTTTTCACAGGGCACGGTACAAAATTTGGCAATTACACCATGATGGACCTCAAAACCAACACTGTTGTCGATCTCCAGTTGGTTCAGGTGAGTGGGACGAATTAAAGTTTACCTGTTTCTTGTTTTAAGTTAAAATATTATTTAAATATGGCCCATTTTTTATGATTTTTTATTTTTGACAGAGCAATGAGGTTGGAGGAAGCTCCCATATGGAGAAGGAAGGCCTGAAAAGGAGCCTGACATTGTTGGGTGCACGTGGTGTAACCCTCAACTGCATCGTCACTGACCGTCATCCACAAATTCAAAAATTTCTGAGGGAGAACAACATTACTCAATTTTATGACGTCTGGCAAATGGAGAAAGGTACACTCGCCTAACAAAACATTAGAAACATACTTATACCAGGTTGGACCCCCTTTTGCCTTCAGAACTGCATAACGATGCTGAAAGCATTCTGCACATTTTGGTACATATTGATAGGAAAGTATCTTGCAGTTGGGGAAAATGTGTGGGATTCAAACCACTTTGTAGGTCTATACTTGGCAAGTCTACACATAAAGCTTTATGATCACATATTCATATTGGGTTAACTTCTATTGAAAAAATATATATTTTCTGATTTGTAGGAATTTCAAAGCAAGTAGATAAAATTAGCAAAACAAAGGACTGCCAAAAAGTAAAGAAGTGGATGCGAGCCATCCGAAACCACGTCCATTGGACTGCGGCATCATCAAAAACCGGGCCGGAAAGAGTGGCAAAATGGACCTCCCTCCTGAACCATGTTCAGGATATTCATACTCATGATGACCCCCTCTTTCCAAAATGTCTACATGCTATTCGCAGCACAAGCGACAACAGTAAATGGCTCTCAGCAGGTTTGTGTCATTCGACTGGTTTGGTTATATTTATTAGCTGCTCATTACCAATGAGTAAGATGTTATGATATAATGTATAATATTTTTGTCTTTCAGCAACTCCTGCATTCTACAAGCTGGAGAAGGCGCTGACCAAAAAGACAGTCCTGAGGGACATTGCAAAGCTCAGTCCCTACCACCAGACATCCTCTTTTGAGGCATACCATGCCGTGATCCTGCGGTTCGCTCCTAAAAACGTGGTCTATCCATATCTAGGAATGCTGTGCAGGTAAATTCAGCTGTGATTAGTGTTGAACATTTGCCCATTTCTCCCAAATATTATCATATTTGATCATCTTTTCACTGTCCTAGACTCTACCTGGCTGCAATGCATTACAACGAGAATGCTGATAGAGGACAAGCCACCACGTCATCACGGGATCCTATGTTCAGACTGAGCTTTCCAAAGACCAGGAAGGGAGAGTGCAGAGCCAAACCAGTGAAGACCGAGGCCACATTCCGTAAGTGGTAACTTTTAATATACTCAAAAAAAACGAAACATTTATATTGTATGAGACAAAGTACTGCAACTTGGTACTTTCAACACATTAAATAAACAAAAGAATACACACATGAATACCTGAGAAACTACCAGATTCAAAGTGCAAAATGTCAATGTATATGTTCAACAGTTGTTGAATAATCTATTACGTTATACTAGTGATTCACTTTTGTGTGTGTGTGTGTGTGTGTCTTGCACAGGGTATGTTGACGATTTGATGGACATGATCGTAGAGAATGTCTTTGTCGACCCGTCATCGTACAGAGCTGAGATTCTGAAGATGAACATCCCGCCGGACCCATCTTCACAATATGAACATCCAGGCAAGGAGCAGGTCAGCACCAGCTACATCTCCAGATTCAATCAAGGGAGATTGGTTTGAAGCCTCCTTATCTTCCACGGGCGTCAGGAAACTCCCGGTGTACCCGAAACACAACACATGATTGGATGTATGACAACCCGTATCTTCCGCCCAAGGAAGCCCCAGCACCAGTGCACAAAGCTCCTATAAGCTAAATACCAGTAATGACTGGGTATTAGGATATGTGTCCACATTTTTCTAATTGGATTCAGTGAATCCTTCACTTATACTGTATTTCCATGTACAAATATTCATTACTGCGGTCAATAAATGTTTATTGTATCTGTAAAATGTTTCATGTGAATTCATGCGTAATATGCAATCTGATTAGGAAAAACTTGGGTGTATGTTAAAGTTAGGGCTGGGCACGTTAAGGCGTTAATTACACGTTAGCACGATCTATTTTAACGCGATTAATACAAATTGACATTAACGAACGTTGTCTTTTTTTTTCCTTGATTTTGAAAGGGTTTGCCCACAAAATGTCTACCTTCATATCACAAATCATTTTTGATTTAAGTTTCACTTAATTTACATTAAATTATACTTGCAGTAAGTGACTGCCTGATTACAATTGCCAAATCTGTGGTGCTACCTATTTGAACTTAAAGGGGTAGTTCGGGATTTTGGACGTCAGACTTAATTTCCAAGTGAGCCAGTGTGTTATTTATCATTGGAGACCGTTTTCAACACTTTTCATTCAGACCTAGTTGCAGAAATCGCTTGTGCTAGGTTAGCACAAGTCGAGGGGATCTCCTAGCCTGCCAATAAAAACAGTTTTACCCACTCTACAGTACACCCGAGGTAAACCAATTATAACGCCAGACTGTCTATGTAAATGTCTGTTGATAGAATAATGTTAGAAATAAACTTACCCTTGCATTGCATTGCATTTAGTTTATAATCCCTGTAGTTGGAAGCAGGCTACGGCAGCGGCGGATTGTTATAACCTGGAGTCACCCCATAATGTAATGTGATCATTGCGATACAAGGATAGTTATATTTTTAATAGGAAAGTTAAGAAAGCAACCAGATAAAGTCTTTATTAGGTTACTGTGGGGAGATCTGTCATACAATTTAAAATGACTCCCCTCTATGTCGATTTCATATTTGTACCTTTAGAAGCAGTTCATGGGCATTGTGTATTGCCCTCTGGTCTGCACAGTGAGATCATATGACATTACACAGCAGCGCTAATGGTTGATCAACATATTCTGTTCTGTCATTTAACTTGGCACAAACATAGTTGGATCTGATTCAGATAAAAAAAAATCTATTCAGAATTGTATCGATTTAATTCTTGTTGTTAGCTATGGTGGTATCGTTATTCTGCTTTTTATTAGGACCATCTGTATATGTAGTAAAACCACATAATACACATATGGAGGAACAAAAGTGACAGGGAGTTTTTTCCAAGGTTCAGGACCTGTGTGGTGCTTGTTGAGTCCTGTTATTGTTTCTTAAGAAGAACACTATTTTCTCTTTACACATAAAAAAAACAACTAAATAAATAACACATCGGTGAAGCCCTTTTCATTCTTGTCATCTTTTTGTCATGTTTCATCGCTTCCATAAGCCACAGCAATTATTTAGTACACAAAACATAAGTCGTGGGTATCTTCAGTTCATTGATACAGTATTCTGCACATCGGCCTACCTCTGGTGTCATACGTTCATATAGCTTGGTAAAGGGGATGCATAATGTAAGGGAGTGCTATCAATTATGCACAGTTTATTCATGCGGCTGCAATACCTTGCACACTTGATTTGATTGTCTCCGCTTCATGTATAATGCAGCGCCCTTGTCTGTTTCCCCGACGCATTGTGTTTTTCTGAGTTTGTCCAACATGCACACTTATTGTGTTTGAGTCATCACACGGCCCCGCACTTACAGCTGTTAGGCTGCTGCTGTGAGGAGCCCCAAAGTGGTCCATCAACAGAGGAGTGGCCTTGTCTGTCTCCATTCTAACCTCATTCAAGACCCTTTTCCCTTCCATTGTCGGGCGTTGCCATCTACATAAACCATTTCAACCAAATTAAGTTACTCAGTACTTTTCGGACAGGGCAAATATGATGTTACTAATTGGGTAAATTCCAACAGTTTCTGTTGTCTGATATCCTCAGATGGAGAGGCTATCTAGGCATGATGCCGGTTAGTTGGATGCCAACCACACACCCTCTTACTTGTAATCCAATTTCTTTACATAAATTACATAATGTGTCTGACCTGCTCGAAAGTAGGGTTGCAAAGGGGTGGAAAATATCCGGTACATATCCGGAAACTTTCCGGTAAATTTCCATGGAAAGTTAAGCTGTGGATTTTTTAAAATCTGAAAATGATGGTAATTTATGGAATTAACTGGGAATTAAGGGAAATGTAGTCGAACTGTATCATATCCAAGCATAAACAGATATGTTTTTTGTTATAAGTAAACATCCATGCAAAATAACACTATTAAAAAAAACATGGCTACAAAAACTTAAAAAACATGATTTTTATCAGGTATACTTGTAAGTAGAACTTGATAAAGTTTTAATTATTTTATTCTTTCGTTCTCAAGCCCTGTGGTTTGGAGTGATGTGGTATATTGAAAGAGTTCAGTTATTACTATTATTAGTTGATTCCTCATGATTAATGCAAATGCTAAAAATGTATTGACATGTTTATGTTGGAATATAAAAAGTTCCACAAAGAATACGCAAATTGGTCTCGAGGCAATAGTCATAGTTCTGATGTCTTGGCTTATAAGTAGCACTTAACTGTTTCAGACCTGATTCTCTTTTCTTAGTTGTTAACATGACAATTGTTACGTTCATACTGCTGTCTGCCGCAAAACCCGTCTACTTAAGAGACCTAAGGTGGAGATGAGAAACAAACTGTGTGTGTGTGTGTGTGTGTGTGTCTGTGTGTGTGTGTGTCTGTGTGTGTGTGTGTTAGAGAGGTCTTGTACAGTTTAGCTGGACTCCAGTGGTAGACGAGCGGCTCCAACTCTTGAGGTCAGCCCGTAACAGAGACATTCTGCCCTGCTGCCAGCCAGCTCTGAACCTCCTCCTCTGACCTGAGACCCCAAGAACACAACATCTCCCGCACAGGTACGCAGACTCGGGGCACATTTACAACACTTTATTTTTTATCGTGGTTCAAATGTCCATGAGGATATATCACATTATTCGTGGACAAAACGACAACATCAATCTCATAACCATGACGTGCCGGAACCAGCAATCACTCAATATACGTGTTCATGTATTTATTTGTTCTTCACAAAGTGTAAGAAGGGACTATAACGGTAAGATTCGTTCAGATTCAATACCACACGTATTGTTGTAAAGATATTCGCTGACATGTATTTTTTACATTTTGCTACTACATCTGCAAATTCACCCTGCATCTTTAAGCAAGTAGCGCCGTGTTATAGGTGGATCAACGGCAGAAGAATACAGTGATTAGGCATTTTTTCATGTGTGACGTCACGCATATTAGACCCTGTTGCAAAGGACCAATCAGGTGGCACGGAAGAATTACCTGTGTTATCTCCCTATCATCTCCCTCTGTTTTCTTGTGTTTGGTCCGTTTCCTGTTGTTCCAGTTGGAATGACGTGTGAAACAACAGCTGTAGTGAGCAGACGTAATCAGAACACAGGGATTTCACTTACTGTGTTTGGATTTGAGTGAGTTTTTGGAAGGTAGATTTGATTTCAACAAAGTGCTTTCTTACTACATGTATATGTGTAAATGCTAAAAGTTGCATGCAGTTGTAATAAAAGCACTGAAATGACTATATATTTGGATAATGCAGGTTTTAAGAGCTGCTCAGAAATGCAGAATACTGGCAAGCATTCTGAAGAGTTAAAGGAGCGGTTAAATGATTTAACACACTGGGCGTACCATTGGGGTAGTGGGAAGGCATTTAAATTATGTAGTTTAACTCTCCAATATAGTCTGTGTCATTTAGGTCTAGTCTTTTAGGCACTCCAACTGTTTGAGTCTTATAAGCCTCTTCACACAGACATCCATCCCAAAGATGTTCCGGAAACATTTACTGGTTTTAGATTTAATTGTTAGACATATCTAGGCGATCCCTAACTTGTCCTGTACAAACTCGAATCGAAATGGAAGAGAAGCTGGGTTTTGTTGGAGCAAAACCAAACAAAAACCTAAGAAGTACATGGAGCAAGAGGTCATCAACTAACAAGAGGGTACAATATCTAATATGAGGGGAACAGCTGATTAAAATACCAGTATGCTGCAGATTAAAATAGGCCATGTGCTGCTGGTGGGGGGGAGGGAGACTGGGCACTGAAGCAAGAAGACAGGTACAAAAATACAGCGATAGTGATGAGCAGTAGATGGAGGTAAAGTGATGTGGAATTGCAAGCAGCAGGCAAGTCCATGAGCTCTGAAAGAAGTTTCTTATTTACCATGGAAATTAGCTGTCATTCATATATACGAGTGCTTGCCGGCAGATGTAATCTTTATAAAAAGAAATCGAATTAGCACATACATCATTTGACTGTAAGATTAAGTACAACACGCTTCATTAGAGAAATATGTACTTGATATAGTACTTCAGATAAACAATATATTAAAAATGACAGTAGAATGACAAGAACCACTGGCAGCAAGTCCCTGAACAGTGTGTATAATATCAGCATGAATGAGGCGAACAGAAAGTTTGCCTCTGCCCCCTGGCTTATCGGCAACACTCAACCAGCAACACTATATTTGGACTCATTTCACAAACGCGGGGGAACAAAGTGGTTAGCGTTCATGCAGATACCCGGCACAACTAATGTCATGCTGTTTTTCTCTTTTGGTGCCAATTAATATATATTTTTAGAAAGGCACACTGGGATCTGGAATAAAAGAGCTTGACAGTGAATGAAATATTATCTTAAAGGAATCCCAAACAACTTGTATATGACTAGTCTTTATCAATTGTCTTAAATGCATCACTTGTTAGTCTTTTAGTGATTTAAATTGGCGTCACCACAGGTGCCATCAGTAGTTATGTTGGGGGGATCTAGTGTATGGACTCTGCTCCGTTGGAGTGGTGCAGCCTGTGTTGGTGTGGCTGTGCACGCCACCCTGCGCCAAGATATTGGCCTTGGTAAACGGCACATCTTTTCTCATAACCTCACGACTAGATGGCATAAACGCAATGGAAATAGTTCAATTGCATTCATTAGCGTGCATTTATAACTTGAATAGTGAGAGAGCGGGAAAAATTATTGAATTGCTATAACAATGAGGAGGTTGGTACTTAATTGGCTGTGTGTGTGTGTGTGTGTGTGTGTGTGTGTGTGTGTGTGTGTGTGTGTGTGTGTGTGTGTGTGTGTGTGTGT
>JAOPUA010000028.1:20507542-20517652 GCA_027122455.1 Trisopterus luscus | reverse complement strand
ACCTCACCAGAGCAGGTACTAAAATAGTACCTGGTATCAGGTACTTTCCCTAGTGGAAACGCAAAAAGAACCGAGGCAAGTCGAGGCGAGTCGTGCTGGAAAGGTGTAGTGGAAAAGCGCCATTAGTCTGGCCCCTCACCTGAGACCACTCTGCCATGGGAGGCCCTACCAGGAGCAAAAGGCTCCAGACAACTCAGCCCCCAGGTTCACAGGGACACGCAAACCTCTCCACCACGATAATGTGACCGGTTCCAGGAGAGGCAAAAATATATGCAACATTTTCATTTAATGAAAATAATATTTATGGATTTGATAATAGTATTTATGTACCATTTTGAGGTCAAATCACTATTATTATTTTTATTATTATTATTATTATTATTAATTTCCACTTGCATAAACTGGCACTTGCCAATTAATCAGATACATTTCAAAGTGTTATATTGAGACTTTGTAGACTAAAAGTCTGTAATTAATCATTTTGAGTTTTTTCTTTTGGTTAAATGTTAAACTTTTTTCTCACCCTGCTTTTAAGTGTAAGAATAAAGAAGCATCTTTGATAGCTAGAAAAACAAGAGCATCTGGGAGATGCAAAGAAGCAAAACACCATTTGATTTATTAGCTTCTGAAGATTCTTTCCTCAGGACTTTGAAAGGTGTCAGTCTGCACAAGTTTAGGCCTAACTTTAAACATCACTTTCTCCATATTTTAATGTCTCTCACACACACACACACACACACACACACACACACACACAGGGCTGCATTATTCATTATTTTTTTCAAGTAGCATGCATCTAAATTACTGAGATAAAAAAGGACACTGTATTCATAGTACAGAGTGAGTGACCTCAAATCATGGATGATTGAAACTTTGACAGAAATACAATTAGTCGACTTCGTCTTTAATAGTCTAACCGCTGTGTCTGTAAAATAGTGTGTATGTAACAGCGGGACAGTCCATTGGAAGGATGGGGGTGCTAAAAGGGCTGATACCACAGCGTTGGGAGGATGGGGGTGCTAAATGGGGTATACCACAGCACTGGGAGGATAGGGGTGCTAAATGGGTAATAGCCTGTCTTGGCTCCTAGAAGGATAGAATATTCTGTTTTGGTTTCAATGAATGAAAAACCAAACTTTTTCTCTTTGATAACTACTTTGTGTAATAGCAGTAGCAACAAGCAATGTTTTCTAAATAGATCACATTCTAGGCCTTTGGCCTCGAAGGTACAATAAAAGCAGACAATATCAGAAAAACATCAGAAGTTTGGCAGCATTTCTATTAAAGATGATCCAAAAAAAGTGTCAACAGCACCTGTCACATCACACTCTCCGTCTGTACTCGGCAGTGCATTCCACCGTTCTGCTGAAGTGAGTGGTGCTGCTTCTCTCCACTGAAACTCATCCTTCACATGTTTTTAAGAAGGTAAATCTGTCAGATGCTTCCAGACGCTTTATTGATGCGTGTTTTGTCATGCTGAGATGTGCAGACCATGCGTAAGCAGACAGAACACAGCTCTCCATCTCCAGAGACCAGCCACTGTTTGAGTTCAGAATGCATAATAATTATATTGTATTAGTCTGTATCATAACAATTATGGCTAACAGTAGCCTTCGTTCTATGTCATTTAGCAAAAGGAACCACACCAAAAACCTTTTCAAGATGTAAAACCACAAATTAGGCTTTGTTGAGAGGCATATGTAAAATATTAGTTAGTCCCAGACCACCCCTCACAGTAGCACAAGGGGTCTTATTAATACTTATGAGGACAATCCATGAATCTATGGGCCATCTTGCACATCTGCTGGTACACATTTAGTTATGTAGGAGGCAGATACTCCCCCCCCCCCCCCTCCCAACATGGCAGGCTGTAGCCCTATCAGAAGTATAGCTTTGGCAAAGTAACGGTCTATTGGGAAAACCCATTCTGCCAGTGGTATGCCACTGCTCTGTGTGTGCCTCTGATAAGCTAGTAATAAACCAAGGGATTTATGATAAGGCACTAAGGAGCAACACTTTCATTTAACTATTATTTGGGGCATTATGATACGCAGGGAGTTTAGAAAGCTCTCAAAAAGAGTCAGAGCTAGGGTTTGACAGGACAACAGTGGAAGTTACGATGAGGATTTATTCAGAGCTTCTTTTTTATTTGCCACTAGTGCTTATTTTACAATCATTGATAGCAATTCAAAATTATTTTGGTCTTTTCAAGTTGCTGTGAAATCTCTTTTGATGTGAATGTGATGACCAAAGCTTTCATTGTCACTCTTCTGCTCTCTAGCTCTTCTTGCTGTGTTATCAATGTGCAGCAGCAATCGTCTTTAAGTCTCAGAATATGAAAGACAACACTGATGTTAGGCGTTTTGGTTGTTGGCTTATATGGAGTGATATAATGCCATTGTAACTTATGTGTTTGAATAATTAGTAAATAAAGTTTTTGACTTGAAAACATAAATAATACAGTTGTAAGTTAAGATACGCAAACAGCAAATCATATTCACATGAATATTGATCCACAAATGTCTTCCAACTGTGAAACTTGGTTGTGAGTTGCGGAGCTGCTTTCGCCCGTGTCCATCCCATATTGAGGATAACAACTGCTGTGGAGACAGGGATCTTCTCGGCACTATTTTTCCACAAATGTATCCACCAATCAGAAGATAGGTTTGCTTTATCCAACGATCCAGAGCTGTTTAGAGGCTAACAGCAGCCTGATAAAGTTAGGTTAGGGGTTAGGAAATCCATATGCGCATGCTAATGTACAAATGGATTATCATTTTATTCAGACGTGCTGTAAATATACACTATCTAAAGGTCTGCCCTTTAGAAGCACATCACAGAGAGTCTGTTTTGATGCAGCTTCTGTGGCTCGCTAAATCCATGGCTCTGGCAGATCGGATACCGCAAATGTTTGTTCTGATTGGCTTAAGAAAAGCTGGCTTTTGATTGGTTGATACATTTGTACATTTTTTTCCCGTAGTGGCGGCAAATGAGTGCCAAAAGATTCCTGTCTCCACAGCAGTTGGTATCCACAGGACCTCACAACAAAGGGTTTGTAGTTAGAAGACACGACAAAGTTCATTTTTGGATACATATTCACAGATGTGAATATGATTTTCTGTTCACAAATCACCTCACAAAAGCATGTTGAGTTTATGCTTTCTCGTCACAAACTTTATTTACGTTGTGTCGATTTTTTAATTATGTGCAAGTCACATTGCCATTAAGCTTATCTGTGGTTCCAGCAGACCTACTATGTGCTAATCTAGCAGAACCTCTGGGGCGAAAGCCAGGAGCCTGGGCCGGAACCAAACACTACAGGGCCCAGTCACGCCTTGTTCTTCGTTACGTTGGGGATATTCTACACAGGAGAAACTCATTCGCGCAAGTTGATGACGTTTTCAGAAGAGCATTTTGATTTGTGCATTTCTACAGTGTCTCTCAAGCTGTTGATTTTAAACCGTGTACGTTTTAATCCTGCTGGCTGACTTTGTGTTAATAGCAAATTGCTAACAGACCCCTGTCTCCTGCTCCTTGAGTGTTCCAAATGAAACAAAGTGAAGCGCCCGGCTCTCCCAGATTGAGTTGTGATGTGGTAGTTGTTAGCTGGTTGATAAAGGACCCTGTAGTGTACGCTGGGTGGTATGACACCTTGTGCCGGTCGGGGCTACGCAGTAATTTTATAAATCCTTGCCTTGTTCAAAACTAATATGAAGAGAAAGAAAGTGAAATGCCCAGTTGACCAATATTTGAGCTCCGATGGTAAATGGGTAATTAAATGGTAAATGGGTCATTTATATAGCGCTTTTATCCAAAGCGCTTTACAGTGTTGACTGACATTCACCCATTCACGCACACATTCAAACACCGACAGCGGAGTCAACCACGCAGGGCTGTCGCCCTGCGTGGTTGCGATGGGAGACAAGTTGTCTGGCTGGTTTATAAACAACCCTTTTCTGTACATTTGGTGTAAAGACACTTTGTTGCTTGAGATGCTAAGAAACATAAACTTAAAAAAACTGAACATGGTGAACCTTCAGAAACCCTGAACAGTTGTGTTGGTCTACGGTTCTGGAGAGGTGTGGTTGCAGCGAAGTGGTTTACATTGGGTGGTGGTTTCTCTTCTGCCTCCACCCAGAGGAGAGGAGGTAATGTTACTGCACTTTTGCCCGAGTGTCGTGTGATGCCCATTTACATTAATATTCAGACGCAGACATTTTCTATAGCCGCAGGCCTTGCGTGGCATACAGCCTGTGTTGACCAGTGGAGCAACCTGCCAACCCAGGACCTTCTGAATAGACAATTGTTCAGGTCAGTCTTGGGGCCACAAAGTCATTTGGTTGAAATGTGAGGTTGAAGTACTGCGATGATGGCCATTATAATACTTTGGTTCTTCATGTTACATGCCGTTGTCATGTTGGACGTTTTGAGGCTCTTACCACTGATGATTACATCACCTAGGAGATCTTAGTGGCATTACAGAATTAGAATTGACATAATTAAGGACTATATATATATAGGACTCATATTAAATTCTATAAGTATTGATAATTAAAATTTTTATAAATGCATTTGTTATTAATATTCAGGTTCGTTGTATCAAATCATATTTTTTCTTATTTTTTTCCTCTTGCACGCTCTAGCTCTCTGGCCCTCTCTGGCTTTTTTTTTTTTTTTTACATACATTTAGCATAATTACACCCAATTATTTAAATACCATAGTACTAAGTAAGCACTTATTCATCATTCATGTCTAGAAAGGCTATCAACGCATTACGTGTGTGTGCGCGCGTGTGTGGGAGTGTGGGTGGGCGGGCGGGAGGGTGGGGGGAGGGGGACGAGCGTGGTGTGGTGCTTCCTCCATCACAAGAGCACAGGTGTTCCCCTGATTGTTTCCCTCAACCTCGCTCGCTAGCTGCAGCTAATGCTATTAGCCGCAGCTAGTGCTATTAGCCGCAGCATTAGCCGCATGCTGCGGCTAATGCATCTCCACGTCCTACATTGACAGTCAAACACCCATTGCCCGATGCACCGCCAAAGTGATGCTGTTTGTGTGGTGTGCTTTGTCATTAACAGGTCAAAGCTGTGCTGCCTGTACAAACACTGTTGTTGAGGACCAAATAGTTACATTACTAGTTACATTACTAACCCACCACTAGCCTATGTTGCGGTTGGTATTTAATCCTCAGAGCTTGGACACTACAATGGATTCTTAAATTTATAGAAGTTACATTACCCATTGTTAGGAAATGCAAACAGTAGGACAAATAGATTCAGCTTATTCTACTCCAAATATCAAAATATGAAAAACCTAAACACAGAAAGTTGATCTTTAGGCAAATCGACGTTGTACAATTAAAGTAATCTTGTATGTTAGCTAGCACTGCGCTTTATTTTAGCCGTGGCTTGTGATCTCTCTGCTCACACTGTACGGGTCTTTTGACATGCTTGATGTGGTTGCTCACTCGGCAACAAACTTCACACACTTTTGTCTATTGGCACTTTTCAAGTCAACTTTCTTTTTCTTTCAAAACAACATGGCCCCATCGTCCAGTGGTTGGTTTTCTGACACGTCAGAAGTGGACCTGATGTTCTGAAACATAAATCTATGATCATCAGGCAATTCATCGGCTGTCGCAACCCTCCTCCCACAAACTACAGGTCATGTGACCACTGATGCTTATATGTGGCTCAAATCTCAGGGGCCAGCACAGGAGCCAGCTCTACAGACTTCAGTAACTCAGGGACAAAAATGGTAGAAGAAAAAGATGTTGCTCAATTTAATAAAACATTCTTTGGCTGTCTCATTGTTTATGATCTCTCGCTTAAAAAATGTAATCATTCTGTATGTCTAACTATATTCTGGGCTTGAGCAAACTGAAACCTTCAATGTGGAACTCCATCCTGCAATCTGCTTTTCAATGCTTTTGGTCAAGTGATTTAAATAATTAGGCTTCCCTCCTTTAATTTGATGGTTGGCAGTGTTGCTGCTATCACCAATGTGATCAAACATTGAGTCATTCCCCAATGTAATGCTTCCTCCCCCGCTGATCTGCTTTGATTGGCTTTTCCTAATGGCAATTACTTCAGCTAATTGATTCAACAAATGTGAGCTGTTGTTGAGACGATGTCGCTGCCTAGTTGTGTTCTGGATGGAAAGTCAAAGGAGGCGCGACGTTATGAAGTCTCTTGAGCTATGCTTGCTGGCTGAGCTGTGAATGTTTGTCAGTAGGGGGCTTGTGTTGTCTTAATGCTCTGCAGTACCATGCCGTAGGGCTCACATTAGAGTGCAGGCGTTGATGCATTAGGCATCGTAAAAACTCCTGGGTTCAAACCAGATTAAATCCAAAGTCTTGCTGCAGTCTATTCTCTGCATAGGAAACAGAAACTGAGAGCTTTGAACCATTCTATATTTTGTTTTATTTTCCCTAAATGATTCTGAGACTTTTTGACTCAATTTGTAGGAAATGTACAAAGCACAGGCGTAAGGGAAGGCCTCCTAAGTAAAAGACTCCAACCCTGTGCTGACCTGATCACTTATTTGGCATTACGGTACTTAACTGTTTTCCTGCCACCTCCGTCTGCTCCGTCTCTCGGTAACGATGTAGGCCATGGTGACCTCATGTCCTGCTCCACACTACGCACATACACACACACACACACACGCTCTGCATCCTAACGGAGTGGGCCCGGGGTGGGTCCTGGAGCCGCCTGACGCGGGCTCCTATTGGCCGTCATCCAGCTTTTCCAGATGCCATGATTCTGCTTTTAGTTTTTTTTTTATAAAGCCCTAAGGGCGTGGCTCATTGCTGGGGTTGGCCTGCCTAACTAGACCACAGGACTGCTGCACATGGGGGTCGGTGTGGTGAGTGTGTGTCTGTCGTGCATTTGATCTCATTTGGATTTCCTGGGCTTAATGAAATTGAAAAGATTATCAGCAACTCAAAGGCAATTGCAGTTCTGTAAATGTCAAACGATGGTTTATGCACAAACAATATTGGTTAATAAGTGGTTCGTTTTTTTTATTTAAATGGAAATGTAGAATACCACTTCATCTTCAGTGTCAGGGCCATCAAGGGTTTACTTACTTTGTAACATTCCACTACAAATGTTAAGATATTCAATTGTTAAGAGGGTAATTAACATCTCTCAATACCCCCAATGCAGACTACTTATTAACCTCAAATACCAAAGTACTTTGTTTATGCTAGACAGAGCAATACTTCTAAATGCTATCTTCCACTGTGTTTTCTTGATAAATTTGTTTATTTAAATTGGTGATTTTTCTTGCAGACATGCCCCAAAGACTAAAGAGTTTTCTGTAGTTGTTCTCTACTGAAAATGATGACACACTATTATTAGTTTTCCGTGTAGTTTGCTCTCTTCACCAGGATGCAGTCTGGGCTTCTCTCTGGGCTTCGGTGAACCGCAGTATTGTCTGAGGTCCTATGTCTGGTCTTCTTGATGGTGAAGCTAACCATTGACAACATGATCACTGCTGCTTTTATAGGAGTAGTGTTTTGTTCTTGTTTGTTGTTATCAGTACATGTTTTCTCAAAACTTACGGCACAGCATTTATTTTTATAAATCCTTCATCATGTCCAATCTAAAACATCAAATATATGAATATATACTGTATGCATTTCAGGCCTGGGGTGCAGTCACCAGCATAACTATTTATTTGCACAATGTGAGGTAGAATACTTACTCATTGTGTTTATCTTTCCTGAAGCTCACTCGCAAAATGGCATGTTTATTTGCTCTGACTGACAGTGAGGTGAGATGGAAACGCAGAACTCATCCTTATGGGGAATGATAGGCCCTGCATCCACTGGGATGGAGAGCTCTCTCTCTCTCTCTCTCTCCCTCTCTCTCTCTCTCTGTGTCGTAGAATGCCCCCCAGACCCTAATTGGGAATCAACTTCACTTTTCAGCAAGAAATGTTTTCTCTCTCTCACTTAGCAGTGTACAGAGAAGGATGTGCAGTCTTGAACAATAAGTCTGATTTTGTTTCCCTTTGTTCCTTGGTTTTAATGAGGAGGCTAAGCACCTTGCAGCAGCCCTACATACAGACCTCTCTGCCGTTAGGATCTCCCACATGACGGAGAGACAAGATGACCATTCCAGTGCATAGTGGGATAGACTAGCTCCTGTGTTGTGTTTAATAGAGATGTCTGCCAGGTGATAATGTGTGTGTGCTGTGTGAAGTGGTGGTGCTGTTAAAGATGCTGTGATTTTCTTGCTTAGTTGACACTAAACTGTATTGATCGGGCATAATGAGGGCAGAAGTGTGAGGCAAGGTTTTACCAACACACAAACTTCGCTCATTCTCACCTGTGACACAAAGACAGGGAAGAATAGTGTTTTAAAATGACAGACAAGACCCTGTTGAGGATGAGGTGTGAGTGTACCTGTGTGAGGAGAGGACAGTTAGAAGTCGGGAGAGATTGGAACAGACAGAAGCAGACAGAGAGGAGGAAAATGCCAAAAGTGACAAACAGACAGCGGCCCATAGAGGGCAGGCTGTTTCAGCCAGAGAGGCCTTCTCCCTGGCTCAAATTGAATTACCTCTATATACATTATGCATTCTTTGCTGGAAGTGAAAATGACTTTTGGAATAGGGTTAGGAATGTGTGAGAATCAATTCATTTTCATCATGCAATTGTGTTGAATATTTTACAGATCAGCTTTTTGGTCAGCTTTCATCATAGGTATGAATGCACTATATATCAGCAAATAATATCACACTTCCATTCTCCCATTCTAATGCCATGTTCTTTGAATATTAAACTGTGATGAAATATGTCTCCAGGATAGCCCCCTCTCATACTCCCGGATGCATCGGGTATTATCTAAATATACAAAGTTCTCTTTGTGGAGGAGGCTGTAACCCAGGCACCTTTACCTGTTCGACAGCCAGGTGGTTTGAATCCCAGAAGTTGTTAGTTTAGTCAGTTTGCATTTTTAGGTTTATTCAGCAGCTTTTAAAGAGCTTTTATAAGAATAAATATGACTCAGTAACTCAGTACAAAAAACATAAGAACAATATACCTTAACCAGGCTAAATGATAACCCGTGACAGTACGGTCCAAACTCGTCTGTCTGAAGATATGAGTGACCCAGAAAAATTCCTATTGGAGGGAGGAAGAGATCATTCCAGGGTGCGCACAAATTTGACCGAACTTAACCTCATCATTTGCGTATCTGGCGTCCATCTGGCGGTTTCAAAAAAAATTGTTTTCGGCCACCGAAAACGCCGGATCCGTCTAGACCGTCGGCCCAAACACACAAAAAAACCTTCCCTAACCCTTTATGTGGACGGGGCCTTACACTCACAGAAATGTAGTCCTCTGCTAACCCTAACCCTCAAAATGGGTTGTGTTGAGCAGCCCTAACCCTAACCCTAACCCTAACCGTTCAACAAGAATCTCCAGGCATTGTTTACATGTTGGCATGTTGGCACAGCATTTTAAGACGGAGCATGACATTTCAGAGTGTGCATTATAAAACATTTATGTTGATGTGACTGAAATAATTTCCTAGCAGCGATGGTTTCAGACGATTGGCGTGCTACAAACAAAACATCGACTGATTCAGTGGATACCTGGTATTCATAATACTCCTGGTCTTATGTTGGATCCCATCCATGTCCTGTCCCTCTATCAGTGAGGCTCATGGTATTCAGGTGCTTTCCAGCTTGTATCTTGGATCCCATGCTGTCTCCCTGTGTCAGTGTTCAGGCTCGTGGTACCTGAACACCACAGGGTAGATGTGCACATGTATGTCGCTACCAGAAACAGAAGTAAGCTGTTCACTGAATGGTTTCCTACTGGCTTTTAGAAAGGGGAGCCTCGTTGGCAAGTCTGACTCCATAGGAGACCCAGCACACAGCATTGGTCCATCTCCCACCACTGTGCCCTGACATGGCCCCTAAAACCACCTTCTCCTGGATCTCCTGTCTCATCCTACTCCACATGGACATGTGTGTGTGTGTGTGTGTGTGTTAAGGCATTTCTTCTTCTGTTCTATTGCGCACACACAAGCACACACACACACACACACACACACACACACACACACACACACACACACACACACACACACACACAC
>JAOPUA010000028.1:20461371-20485616 GCA_027122455.1 Trisopterus luscus | reverse complement strand
GTGTGTGTGTGTGTGTGTGTGTGTGTGTGTGTGTGTGTGTGTGTGTGTGTGTGTGTGTGTGTGTGTGTGTGTGGAAACCTGTGTATGTGTGTCTGTGGTATGGGTGTGTGTTTGTGTGTGTGTGTGTGTTGGTGTGTGGGCCTGTGTGTGTGTGTGTGTGTGTGTGGAGGGGGTAGTGTGTTTGTGTGTGTGTGGGGGGTTGCAGTGTGTGAGTGTGTGTGTATGAGTGAGGCTGTCCTGTTATTGGTGAATAATGTATGATGTGAGGTTATGCGTCTGAGGCGGAGCCAAGGTTTTTTTCCACCGTCAAAGTTAATAACCTTGAATAGATTTGAGTTACTTTGAGCTTTAATCATTTTTATCGACTTAATCAGCCGAAATCAAGATATTGTTGCAGTTTGTTGTTTTTGCGTTTTCGAGCAGCTTCTGATCGATGCTACTATTCCATCATTGTTAAGTTTTAGCACATTGATCTTGAACCATCAAAAGGGTGAGAGAGAGAGATGCCCCTTATTCAAAAATAATGCACACCCTTGAAACATTATTGACCAATCAGAATCAAGCTTTCAACAATGCTGTGTATTTTGTTTCAAATCATATTTCCAGTGCTGTTGGAGCAGCATCTGGCTTCTGTGAACCGTACAAAGTGGTTCTACAATACATTAGGTCTCGTTTAGCTGGTGGTACCTGCCGACCAGAATCACGCCCTAGGGGGTCACTTCCTGTCGCCGTTATCTAGAGGCACTCCAGAAACCACACTGTTTGAGTTTCTCAAAGTGGTCAAACACACGCTCTGAACGGGTCTGCTTCAGCATGAGAGGTGTGGACTCTGCAGTCCTTAACGGTACAATCCCTTGTCTTTGGCAGTTAGACGATGGAGCTACGGAGGAATCACAATGGAGTCCTTCAGACCCAAAGAATGGTGGCTTTTATGATGGATTTCTTCCAATCTAGATCGGGTAAACAAATGCCTGGCAGAGTGGGGACGGTGTGAGCATTTTTCATCAGCCTCCATTAATGCTGTTTATATTTTCCGCATTTCCATCCCCCAGGAGAGACCCGGTGGGAAGCTTCTCACAACGGCAGCAATCAACTGGCTCTATCTGCATAACTCAATTAGCGCTCGAGAATGGCTCCAAGAGTGTTATGCCGTGTGTTCATTCTCGCTAACTTCAGTTTCTCACTTCCCTCCTTTCATTCATCTCAAATATGAAGGGCTCATTGAATGACGGGCCCCGTGTCTGTTCTGGGGAGCAGATGGGGGGGGGCGGTGGTGAGGCGATGCCACAACTGGGCTTCAAGATGCTAGCGCTCAAGGACATCCATGTAGGCAACGTTCCTCAGATAGGAAAATGTCTTGGGTATTTTCTTTATTATGGGCCTACATTGAGTCTCATTTACATGCTTAATCTGCCCATGGCCTCCATTCCTCACTGTACTTTATAATAGCATATCTTTAAGTATTACCATCTGCTGCCTCCTGTCTGATGTATCGCTGAGGATATGGATTAGCAGATGAGTGGGATGTGTACTCTGGATGTCCTGAAAGTTCCTGGATCTTTTGGCACAAACATTGAGTATGATTGCCTTGAGCCAATCACAGTGTGCAATGTTGCTTTCGGTGCCGAAGGTTTCTCCTCACGGATTGGTTTAAGATTCGGACGGGTTGTTAAAACCCAGCTGAATCATTGACGCATTTTTCTGCTGCAAGCCGGTTCGGTCGTGGCTTGGCATGCCTGGCAATTTCACTGCCTTGAAAAGACAATTCCTCTGCTTCTTTCTCATAGATCACACTATCTTCCCCCATCTTCGTTTAATTGCATCACCTTCTCTCACATGATCAGCAGCTCGCGGATTTCACTGTCCAGTTAGAACGACTCTTCTAGCTCAAGCAGGCAATTTACCTCGGGCAGTGTAAACGCACAGACTATGCTGAGAAAAAAGCGTGCATAAGACGGGCATATTTGGCAGTGTAACAACGTTAATTCTGTAGCTCGAGATAAATCACCAATGATCTTTGTTAAACTCACCCCCTGTCATGGTCTATATGCTTTCAAAAACAATGTTGTCAGCCATCAATTGACATCCATTATATCCCAAAGCAGTGTTAAGCTGCTCCCATAGCTATCCTTGGTTTTGTCCAACTCAGGTCAGCGCATACAAACTGCCCTGGCTAGGTATCTGTCTCCAATAGTACCAGCAAATCCATGTGAATGAAAACCCCAAGTTTTCATTCTGATACAGCACGCCACTGCCCATGCACACAGACTTGGATGCTGGCGTGCAAAGTGAGGATTCTGTGTGAAGATAGGGGCTGTTTGTTTGGCACCCCCTCCTTACATACTCCCAACTTATTGAATGTTGCTCTCCACTCAGAATTCCGAATTATCCCACTGCCTTAGACATAGCCCCTATCTCAACACAGAACTTTGTATCGATAGTATATAGGACAGTCACTGCGTGTCTCAGTCTCTAGGTCTGTGAGCATGCGCGGTGGTGTGAAAACAAAGACTCAAACTTGTGGATTTGTTCCTTTGTGGTGGAGAAAGCTACCTAGCCAGGGCAGTAAGTATGCACTAACCTGGTTTGGACTAAACAAAGTTACAGCTTTGGGAGCAGCTAAACACTCTTCTGGGATATAATGGATGCAAATTGATGGCTGACTGCCCAATCTTGGCACAATTCTACGCAGCGAGAGGAGGTGATTTGACCAAAAATCACAGCTGATTTTCATCTCGACATACACAATGTCGCAATTAGCCTGGGGTCTTTACAAACCAAATCCTCTAAAGAATATTTTTAATTGTGATGTCAGTTAGAGATTGATTGTTTCTATTTTCTTTCATTTAACTTTAATTATAATCACTATTATTTTCGTTCCTCACTAAAAAGAGCCGTCTGGGCAGCGTTCATCTCCTTTAGTTCTATATGAGCTTGATTTACCAAACCCTGTCTGTGCTCCCAGTGTTACCTTGATCCTGACCATGGGAGCCAAGTCCGTGACCTGTTTGCTTTCTCATTAACCTTCATAAATGAGAGTGCTGCAACTGTGGGATTGATGTTATTATTGGGATGATGAGTTTTCGTTTCAGAGTAATGGTTCAAGGCTTCCATGAATCATTGGACAGAGTGATCAGGAGCATTCACACATGAACAACACCCCTCGCAGTAAGCCAGTGTTTGAAGCAGCAAGAGTTTTAATGATTGTTTATCCATGTATCAAGGCCTGTTTGCGCTTGATTCATCAAAGTGTGTGTGCTTCACTTTGCCCCAGAAAATAGTCAAACAGACACAGCCGCTATTCGTTCTTACTGAGGGACTGGGTTTTGAGACGCCGGGACACACTTTGCTAGTACCTGAGAAGGATATAACTCAATTGGAAGGTAAAGCAGCATATGCTGTCATTGTACAGAAGATAGAAAACAAACCTTGGTAGATGTTTAAATGTCTGGGCCTGGCCAGAGCATTGATAAGGCCCCAGACAGACTGCTGTATGCTCCCGTAGGCTGTTGCTTGGCTGTGATGGTGGAGTGGTTCCAGCCCAGAATAACAGAGAGCTACCACTACAACAAGTGACCCCCCTCCCCCCCGCCCAGTATCGATACACATTTTATATTCTGGGATTCAAACGTTAACCACTGATTCACTGTAGCAGAACGTATTGAGAAGCACACTTCTACATGTGACCTCATCAGAATGGCAGTGACATTTGGTGAAAAAGTTATTGTGTAAAAATTCTCTCGGGCTCTGAGCTTTGGGGAGAGCTTGCGTCTACGACCACAAAGGCCCCGACAGTAGCTGAGGCTACTGCATCCACAAACACATGAAACATACATTTCCATCCCTGGCTCGGCCCCCCGGCTGTGATTTATCTGGAGATTAGACGCAGGGGTCTCCTTGAGGTTCACTGGCAGCCCAGTAAAAGGTCTGCCCAGGACCCGTTAGTAAGGGCTCACCCCCAGGTGGCGGGAGGCAGACACGCAGAGGGGAGCATTTCATCAGATTTCTAGAAATAATTAGTGAAAAGGAAGAACTGGACCTTGGGAGGGGATTATAGCAGATGAGAGCTGCTGTGGTTACCAGCGGACATGGAGGGAGGAGAGGATAACTTTGGAGTAGGAGCTCAAGGGGCTCTGACAGGGGCTCTGATAATGAACCATAGAACGTCTTTTTCTTCATGACTCCCTGTCACCTCATCAGCTTCTTCTAGGTGGGTAGCATGCTCTCTCCTCGGCCCTGCGTGACCACTGTAATATATCACTCTGATGGTCCAGCTAAGGGGACAGCGTTGAAGGACTTCCTACCGGGTGTCAAGAGTCATCATCCCAAATTGTCAATGGTCTCCTCCGACTTGCGTGCTGATGTTTCTGCCAATAGACACAGTTAGCCCACTGCACTGTGTCAGGTCTGCATAGGCACGTGAAGTAGCTATCAGTGGCAAGTGTTAGTATTGAGCCCTGCTGTTTGAAATAACAACAACACCAGCATACACAACAAATATGAGTTAATATGAAATCCATACTAGGTGAAGTCGTGAATATGATTTGTCATTGTATAATTCCATCTTCGTCTCTGCAGCAGTGGGCTTAGCCCTTTCACAGCTTCACACAAATGAGCAGAACTCAACGGCTCCCTGGGATGTGGCGGCCAAGATGACTCTGATTAGCAGGAGAACAAAGGGGAGACGGGGTCTCTGAACACAATAAGTGAGCGCAGGCTAATTTGGTAAATGCTAATAGGGGACAGTGTGAAGACCAGGCAGGGGTCATGGTAGGACTCCTGGGTAGGATTGATTCCTCATGCTAGATTTCTCTCTGGCACAATCACACACACTAAACACACTCTTTCAGCTCTCTCTCTCTCTCTCTCTCTCTCTCTCTCTCTCTCTCTATTTCTATTTTCTGTGTTGTGTGTTGTGTTGTGACTATTTTCAATTTGTTTGATCCCATGGTCTTGGTTGCTGAGGCGATATAAGGGAAGGACTATGACTTGTTTAGTAGTGGGGATTGGCGCGGTAGTATAATAGGATTTGTTTGTGATGGCACACTACGGTAACCTCTTTGAATTTTTCATGCACCATATGTAAACAAAATGTCATTACAGAGACCTATGAATAAGCTGTTGCCAGGGGCAATTACTGTCACTTCTTAGGAATCTCATTAGGGTTAATTTAGTAGCCAGGGTAACATGCAAAACACACTGAATGCACCAGTGTGCACAGGAGCAGGTTCAAAGTCAGAAGGTCTCTGGCCTCCCCTTGTGGCACATCGTCCTCCTCACCACCTCTCGGCCCTGGGCAGGCGGAGATGGCCCGAGGCCTTTCCTCCACATCACAGCAGGATCTCAACCTAAACAATAAGTATAGGCTGCCCTTCCAGAAGAGTAGTAATGCAGTGTGCTTAGAGGCTGACCTTCTGCTTAGAGGCTGACATTCTAGAACAGTAGTAATGTAGTGTGCTTAGAGGCTGACCTTCTGCTTAGAGGCTGACATTCTAGAACAGTAGTAACGCAGTGTGCTTAGAGGCTGACCTTCTACTTAGAGGCTGACATTCTAAAACAGTAGTAATGCAGTGCGGTTAGAGGCTGACCTTCTGCTTAGAGGCTGACATTCTAAAACAGTAGTAATGCAGTGCGGTTAGAGGCTGACCTTCCAGAACAGTAGTAATTCAGTGTGTTTGGAGGCTGACCTACTCGAACAGTAGTTCTAGAAATAGTTTGGACGTAATACTTTCAATGGGGTGTGATCGTTTGCTATATAGCATTTCTTTATCATCTACTTAAAATGTATTTTTGTGTGATGGAATAATAGACAAAGGAGACGGAATTAATTTATGTGCACAGTCTGTCATTACTGCCAAAAGGTAAGGTTTTTTCCCATTTTTAAAGCCTCGCTGCAAGCACCCTTGAGCAAAGACTTTGACCTGCACCTTGATGCGCTATATCTGTATTCAACGGACTTCGCTTTGTTGAAACGACTAAAATGCAAATATGGCATTTGATAATCAATAATTTACCTTATAAAAAAATATTGTGCATTTGGATGCGGTGCTAGGCCAAGTGGTCTGGCATGTTAACAAGCTAGCTCTGCCAAGCTATACAAGGCCGCCACATAATTCACATCAATAACTCATTTGTTGGAGACCTGATAGCATTGATGTATGTACAACTAATGACTAGTATGAAAAAATATGTAGACTAAATAAATGCAAGGTTCTCACTCCAACCGTCGGATGGGATAAGTTCTCATTTAAGGCTATCGAGGTTAGAAAGCCTCAAACACAACAACCCTTTCGAGGTTTTGCAAACCTTGTATCAGACCTTGTTTCAGTAGCACAATCACACAGATATATCCTCAGGCTACATTGCATTTGCGCCTGGAAAATATAAAAAGAATATAAAAGAATATTTGTCTTCGACCATTCAGCATATTACACAGGTAGCTACAGAGCTAGCTTATAGAGGATAATATTGTCATCTGTAGATCCTTGGCAAGAAACAATCGGCACATTTTTAAGACAACATGAAATGACATTGAGCTTTTCTTGCCAAGTATAATCAGATATTATGGCAGGACAAAATATGGGATAAATGTGATTTGATCCATTCAGATTTGATTGGGGATAATGGGAGTTTATATTGCACCATATCAAATGAGATCACAGAACCCCATGTTTCTATTGGTTGGAGGGCTGGTTGTGGTGGTCCCACTAGCTGAACGAGGTGAGGATGACTCAACGGGGGCAGAGGTCAGGCCTCAGTCTTGTGTCATATTAATGAGTCTGTCTGGACGGTTTTTGGAGCATCATTATTTTCTATGGATAGACTTGCTGGTGGCTGCTGATAGGGGAACACTAGAAGGTGAGACTAGGACTACAGCCAAATATACGATGAGGCAGCAATATGTCAAAATACACCCTCCACAAAAATGGATGACATGAACATTTCTGAGGACATGCAATCCCACGCACGGAGAACAATGCAACCCAGTCAAACACCAGCCAGCAGCTCAGGATGATTGATGAGGAAACGTGTTGTGGATGAGGGTTATATTTGTGTCTGCATCACTATTGCATGGCTCTACGTGTCCTCTGGGGGGGGGAAAGGACTGTCCCTTTTTTCATTGCATCTGGACAATGTGTTTTACAGAAGGTTCTCATAAAAAAAAGACTTTTTCCCAGCCAAGAGCTCCGTGAACAGATGGTGTGGACAAAAGAACAGACCTATCCCTAACGACTCTGGAACACAGACTATTACACCTACGGTATAAAATGTTATATATGTATAATTTATACGATTTAATCACCAATAATATTCATCTCCATAATGTTTTAGTTCTGACCCTCAGCATGGAGCCACCCCCCACGTGGTTTAGCTGTGCCTGGGTCTGGGAGCTGGCCCATGTGGGGTGTAATGTGGCAGTGGGTCTTATTACCGGCTCCTCTAAAAAGATCTGCGCTGCCCACTGGGTCTGCTCTGCTGGACCACTAACTCGTCACGCTGGATTATGGAACTAAGATGGCGTCCATAAATAATAAATGCTTTGTTAGTAGAAGCTTGTGGAGAGCATTCAAGATACTATGTCTGCATCTGCCTTAAACCCCTATATGCAGTTGTAAAACACAAACAAGCACTCCCAGTTCCAGTGCTAGAAATTACATTCTCTATTTCGCACTTCAATAGCTTAATAGCAATGCAAAAATTGTATTATCGAAATGGGATTTTATAATAGGGTATAGTTGCTCTGGTAATAATAACTGAAATGAAATAAATTTTACCAAAAACTATTTTTGAGCTTTTGAGCACAGAAAAAAAAAACACACCTTTTTCAATGCAGTACTTTTAAACACGTTCTCGTTGTGACGAAGGATGAAGAATGTGTCTCAGTAACAGATTGAAGAACTTTATGCAGATATATTGTGAATTCCTTTGATAATAAATGTATGAATGGTACACTAATCTTTTAGTCAGGTTACACAGGTCTCTTAGAGTTCCTGTCCTCTGCTTTAGTCTTTAAAAGCCTTTTGGTCCCCTGGCATGCGAATGAACCAGAGTGCAAGAGGTATTTAAATGTGTTAAATCTATTAAGATGGGCCGAAATGTAACAGAAATGTGCATTTCCTCACCACTGGTTTGTTGTGGTTCTTATCTGATTTTTCATTGCCATGCCGACCCGAGGGGAGCAGGATGATGCGTCACAGTAAATAGTGAGGGATCAACAAGTGTTCTGCAGACTTGCCAGCTGGAGTGGAACACGTGTGCTGTAGGTTGGATATAAAAACGGCAGAGGAAAGACACAACAACATTTTAGGAAGCGTCCGTTGTACAGTGTCGCACTTGCACGTACTCCTGCTATCTGGGCGGGAGAGGCTAGTGCGCTATAGCAGTAAAAGTGGAGTGAGCCATCCTTCTCAGCCCACAGACACTCAGTCTTATCTCCTACCTGGGAACGGGTTGAGGCATTGCTACATCTATCTTTTCGCTCCTAATCACTTGACTCCTGGACGTAATTATTTATGAGGGACAACCCACTGGTGGATAAATTTTTTTAATTTGCCGTATAATTGTGTTTGCAGTCTAAACTGGTTGCCAGCTAGATTAAATTTGAAAGTCAAATGATTTTGCGTAAGGCAGGAGAGGTAAAATGAGTGTTTACAGTTTACAGGCGTGGGACTTGGAGACTGTTTGTTAATGCTGGAGACTTCTTGAACTTTTAATGAAAACGCATGTTGCAATCCATGTGATTGGCAGGTAGTTTGTTGGTTATTTCCTGCCCTGGGAAGATTAAAGGTGTATTGTGTCTATTAGAGACAGCCTGTTCGTCTTCTCGACCACACAATGAGCTACGCTGAGTAATGGCCACAGGTAAATTAGTCTGTTTGATTAACTCTCCAATATACATCTTGTCCCCACAAATGGTAGCTTCCTTTGCTCTAATAGAGTCCCCAAAGTGTATGTGAATGTTGTTTGTGCTGAACGTGATTCAGCTATGAGCCTGATGATCCAGCTTGCTGGGAAAGGGGAAAGGCATACCACACAGGCCAGTTCAGATATGCAGTTAATGATTCGGAAGGCAAACTCATTTAGAAGCATCTGTGATATCAGAGCTTAATGATGATTACACAATCACTCCTGGCTTCAACTGTAGGCCTGAGAACTCTAGCACAGTGCATGATGATGTTAGGGAAAAATATCCAGATCAATTAACTGTAGAAATATATCAACCATGTTTCTTCCTCTTGGAGTCCATGGGCTCATGCGATCTGGTAATCACTCAAATGTCAGTAGGTCCCAAATGTTTATATTACCCCTCCCTGAGTCACTTACCCTCACTGTTCTAGGTAACCCCTCCCTGAGTCACTTACCCCCACTGTTCTAGGCAACAACTCCCTGAGTCACTTACCCCCACTGTTCCAGGTAACCCCTCCCTGAGTCACTTACCCCCACTGTTCTAGGTAACCCCTCCCTGAGTCACTTACATTCACTGTAACCCCTCCCTGAGTCACTTACTCCCACTTTTCTAGGAAACCCCTCCCTGAGTCACCTACCCCCACTGTTCTAAGTAACCCCTGTTCATAATTCACTCAAACTCACTGTTCTAGGTAATCCCTGTTCCTAATTCACTTAAACTCACTGTTCTAGGTACATTGTGGACACACTGTTACAGTTTGTCCACAAAGGAGCTAAGCAGGAATTTATCAGTTTATTAGTCTCAAAAAATGTATATGATTATCTCACTTGGTGATTAATGAGCCAACTAAATGTCAGTGTCGTACTAATACATTTCTACAATTCCTTAAAAGACTCACCTCAATCCAACCAACTGCAATGCAGACAGTGTCTCTTGTAGCTGAATCAGAAAAAAATCCTTATTTCCCATACATAATGTGGCTATTATGCCACATCAGGCACCAGAGATAAGATAGTGTTTATACGGTTGTTTGCTCTTTCAAAGCAGCACATAATGCAGGGCCAGGAACTACCCTATCCTGCATGTCTTCAAAGGAAGACCCCTTCAAACCCTAACCCTAAGTAGAGGTACATTTCCTAACTGAGCATCACCATTTAGTATTTACCTTTTGATTATTCAACCAGCAGTGGATAAGTAGTAAAAGTAAGTAAAAGTAGTGTCCATCGAGGGGCGGGACTTGATAGGTAAACTCATAGAGCGATGATCCTGGTTCAAATTCGCTGGACTAGGTTGAACTTGTTTCAACACATTGCTATTGCATGCATAACCCGTTACTGAAAGTTTAGGGTTACCAGCTAACGTCAGTCAAACATTCTGGCTAGACCCCCCAAAATGCTATTGGAGCGAGTGAGAGTTGTGGGAGGAGCTTGTGCTTAAGAGCGATGACCGGAACAGCTTCAGAAACACTGAGTCGTCATGTACATTTCAAAAAAGAGAACTTAACACATATATGATATGTGATCCTGTGGCTGCAACTGTGGGTCTATTTAATGATATGCAGCAGCACATTAACAAACATTGTTTGTTACCAGTATTGTATACATTATCGTTATCGACTTGTGTTCATAATATGCATGCATATGCCTGTTAATCTACATTGCCATGGACTGTATTATGCGTTATGTGTTTAGTTTGCATGTGTTTAAACAGATGGGTGCACACATACTTTGTTTTAAACACACTCGCGGTACAACTATGTTTTCTCACGATCAATACTCATAAAATCTATGGGCTTGGGAATTGTATGTGTATAGCCTACCTGTGTGTCAGCTTATGTTGCAGTCCCTACCTGCTATGGCACGTCAAACCAGTATCACCAACTGCGCTATCCATGCATTTAGATCAGGTATTTGCCGGTCAGTGGTGCAATTGCTTTTTGGATCACTAAAATAGCACCAAGTACCATTTGCGCCGGAACACACCTCGGCTTTTTGCTGATATGCCTCTCCAGGGCCAAGTGTTGTGGCACGAGTTTGCTTCGGGAGAATATCTGCTACGTCGCCGGGTACAAACTAGCAACAATACATGCGTCGGTGTACAAAGTCAATTGCACTGGGTGCTAGATAGGGCCCTGAGAGTTATTGATATTATTTTATTCAGTTTTATGGTTCTAGTAGGATACTCTGCATGGCCATTGGTCCTTTAAAATCGGTCATGTCCCATTGTGTTAGAAAAAGCAAGAGTTTAGACCCGTGAGGAAAGCCTGTTTTATCAAGAGAAACCAACAGCAGCTTAATGCCACGGAATGTACCAGAGAGGGGGCGACTGATACTTTCCAAACTTAGTTGAAAATAATGCCGTGGCGCCTGGAGGTAAGAAAAGGTAAAAAGTAAAGGAGAATCATTCAGGGAATGGAGAGCTGAGCGTCAGCTACTAGAAGGTCACGGTCACAGGTCGTTGAGGCTTTGGCCCGGAGTTATGGTAGTTAAATCTCTTTAATAGTCTTTAATCTTCATGCTTAAACATAATGTGGGCAGCCACAAGGAACATTGCACAGAAGCACCTAGGTGTATTGTCTGATCTTTAATAGGCAGGGTTCATGTGGTCATTAAAACCTTGAAAAGTCATGGAATTTTAAGATTAAGAGTCATTTTCAGGCCTGGAAACTTGCTTGGAAAAATGTATATCCCAAAGTTTTGGAGAATGACATATTTGACATATTTTAATGTCATTCATTTATTCTTATTATAACATATGAATATAATTTAAGTGTTTTTAAAAGAAAATACCGAACACTCGGAATATAAGCAGGCAGCTGCTCTAATACCAACGTAGCTTGAAATGCTAACGCTGGCAGGGCTTAGGAAAACTCAATTTGCATCTGCTAGCTAACAAAATGAAAATGCACTTTGCCAGGAAAGTGTACATTTGACAACGTTTGGCTTCAAATGGAGAAGTACATATCACGGGTTGCAGAAGATGAGCAAATACATTTGGTGTGGTGGCAAAACATTGGATATTTCAAACATAGGAGAGGCACTATAATCGGCACACACCACGGGAGGCCAACATCAGAGAGCTCTCGTGAAGCTACCGTAACCATCATCACCGCTACCTCACCACAGCGAGGCCAATCGCTACGCCGGGCCGCACCTCTCTCTCCTCGGCCACCAAGCGGCCGCTGACCAATGCTGTAACGAACCTCACTGCGCGGGTAATGCTGGCGCTGACGGACGGCTAATAAACATTATTCCAAGTAATCCGAAGAGACCGCCCCTGTCGATAAAGGTTCCCGATGGCCAGACTGCGACACATTTGACTTTTGACGGCGAAGGCAGATACATTGCATACCTCTACTCATTGGGCTCGCTCGCCACACCAAGAGGCTCCGGTGGTCCAACGTGTTGGAGCAAAGGGCCTATGTCATTTTTATTGGATGAAAGCCTGAAGTACTCCTCACAGTCCAAACAGATGGATCTGCATGTGAGGCTGTGGGAGGGCGCAGAGGTGAAGACCAGACACATTGGCTCTGAGTTCATGGGCCATTCCTCTGCCCTTGATATCATTAGGATATTGAGGAGTCAACAACCTCATCCAGTCGTCTGTGGACGGCCCGAATGTGAACGAAAAGTGTTATGACAACTATGACAAATAGAATATTTTTCCTTCCTGGCCTCCATTGTTATGTTTCTCAATAATGCCATGGCGCAGAGTATGATTGGGTCCTTTGGAAGGTTGGTTCTTATGTATTGTATGCCTCCCTGCTCCATTTTATTCAAATGGAAGATATGTATTACATAACTTAATACTAAGATTGGTCACAATGTAATAGACTCTAGCCTATATTTAAGAATTTCAGTCATATGAATTAAGGTTATTTTTAGTTAATTTGCAGAAAATTCATTAATGAATCGGGTACTATTTACCAGCATTTGTGTGTGTCTGATCAGACCGTGTGTCATTAGATAAACTACTAATACTGGGAGAGATCACCAAAGAAATGTTGCTATTGGCAACATCGCCCTTCAGAAATCAGCAGATGAATATGCTGAGCTAGGGTAAGTTAGTTTATTAGTTGTCTCTTTAGGGAAGCTACAAGCAAACTGACCTGCATCACCAAATCCAATGGCTTCCACCGGACTGCAATAGAGGAGAAGGCATCTCTGCGGGAGATTGAAAAGCAGATAGATGCTAAACTTGCAGATATGGAACGCTAAGCTGGCAAGTGACGTTGTTGAGTTAGACACAAGAAAACCACATATTTTATTCCAACTTGGTATGGTTCCCACCAGCTATTCTCCTCCCAAGGGGACAGACGTGTGTGTGTGTGTCAGTCCAACACTACAGGAAAGCACTTGTTTTATAACCCTGTTAAATGTTCAATTGTGTTTGTTGGTTTATGGTGATGAGTTAGTTGCAAACTCAACATTTTGTTAAAATGTGCTCTACAAAAGGAAAAGCAATGTGTGCAAACAGATCTCTGTTTGTGTAGCTGGATGCTGCTACCTGCTAAAGTTCTATTTGGTTGGAATAATTTTTAGGCATGTTGCAGCCCATTGTTCACAGCCTCCTGAGGGACGTTGGTTAGTTGGTGTCTACTGTCAGAGAGGGAGTCGTGGTGGACTGACCAAGTGCACTCATGGTACTTGTAGAACAGCGGCTTTACTATTCTACCTCTACACTCAGATCAGATCCCTTTAGGCAGCCCATTGGAGTTACTGTGGAGCCTGAGGACCTGAGATGCAGTCTCAGTAAATAAGGATGTAGTGGTGAACCCTGATAGAATGAGGGGTGAGGGAGGGAGGAGGGAGGGAGAACATCAGCAATTGGTGTGAAAGTTAGCATTGAAGTGAGAAGTTGCAGAAGGATGGGTGCTGAGATGGAGCCCATTGAGTTAAAGGAGAGCTGGGCCCCTGGGAACGTGTGACTAAGACACAAAAAAGAGTGTGCTTACCAACCTGCAATGGAAGGAAGCGATGTTTGGACACAGCATGCTTTAAACCTTGAAAAGTCCCATCCTGTCTCACATTCAATTATTTTTCTAAAAAACGTTGAAAGTAAGTCTTGGCTAAGTATGCTAAGGCTGATAAAGTAATTATCAAAGAGAAAGGCTGACTTTGTCAGTTTATCATTTATCTGGCTGACAGGCCTTGATGATGTTTAATTACTTTTTTGGAGGTAGATATATAAAAAGGCGTGTGGGCGTATTGAATGTAAACTCATTTCAACTGATCATACTGTTGTAAAGATAGCGAAAAGTTAATGTGTTTTTCTACTTTGGACCTCTAAACATGACTTCATCCTCCCCTTGATTTGATAAAACGTTTGTATGTGTAGTGTTACACTTTAACTAAACACTTTAACCAATCCCGTTAATCGAATACTTTAACCAAACACTTTAACTAAACACTTCAGAAGACAGCTCTGCATTATGTAGGCTCACAATGTGCGTTAGAAACTACTATGAAAATGAACAATGAAATGACTTTAGCTAAAAACTAGGGCTGGCCAAGTTGACATGTTAATTTAGGTTAAAGCAATCTTATCTTAACGCGATTAATACAAATTGATGCATTAATGCACATTCTCTTTGTTATTTTTTTTTTTTTTTCACTTTGATTTTGAAAAGTTTTGCCCACAGAACGACCACATTCATATCAGAAATCTTTTTTGTTTTCAGTTTGACTTACTATACATTCAATTACAATTGTATTAATCAACTGCCTGTTTACAATTCCCAAATCTGTGGTGTTCCGTAAGTTTCATATTCAACCCACACTGACAATTAAACTCCCTCAAGATGACTTGGTCTAGTTTTTGCTTATTAATGGCACGTTCATGCTCCTGGTAATAACTAGATGCCTCGTCAGTGATGACGCTCACGCTCACAGCGTGTTCCCGACAGCGACCGTTCAGGTGCACTGCGTTCGGAATCTAAAAGTTCTTCACAGCAGGGGTATTTTATCCGATAAAAAACTGTCAGAACTAAACAGAAATTAGTAGTATCAGTTTCAAGTTAGCACGCCTTTATTTCCTTGTAGCCTATCACCATACTATCCTTTTGCTTTTATTTATGAAAAACACATTGTATTGCCACTGTATGGAAGGCTACACTTGCCCTTATCTAGAGTTGGTTCACCAGTACACAACGTTTAAAACTGAGCAATGAATGAGCAGACGGTTATAACGTCAATCAATACTATGTGATAAAAGTATTTGATATGATGGGTGATAATTTTTTATTGAGTAAAACTTTCATGTTCCACCATGTTCATGCGCGTCACTAGTTAACAACACGTCACCAACTGGGCAACTCTGTTACTCCTTTCAGCAACTGGAGCCATAATCTGGCTCCAGTTGCCGAAAGGAAGTAGAATCATCAGAGCGTCATGAGGTGTCATTCATGAGAACTTTCCAACGTCGCAAAAATGTTTTCCCTATAATTCCCAGCGATCTGAACGCGTAGTAGTACATTTAGTATGATTCAATGATAATGTTTCATTCCATTTGATAATCTCATATAACTTAATTTGGAGTGGATTTAAAATACCAATACTATGCGATTAACGCGATTCAAACTTTTAATCGTTGCCCAGCCCTACTAAAAACCCTTTGTAAGAACGTCAGACATCAGAATGGCACTCTTTAAAGTCAGTTTTAAACACAGAATTAAACTCAGCATTCACCCTTCTTTCATGTGTGATGGCTCAATGTTCTGGTGAATCAGTTCACCGATCTGCCATTTAAATGACAAGTGCAACAAGACAAGTGTGAGGAAGCTAATCGCTAAGAAGCCTCCTCTGCCATCGCATCGGAGGCCCGTTTGTTGTTTCAATCAATAAAACATCATTTATTGTTAATTTAGTATTTTGTTATGTTGTTGATATGTTAGAAATACTGAAATGGCCTTGAAGAATCCCTCCCCACCTCTTCTGCAGGAGCTTTGACCTTCTGAATCGTTTGGCGTGTGAGAGAGAATGTATGGAGACTTCCATGTCGTGTTCCCCTCCTTTAATTATAGAGAACTCACCATTTCTCCGGCAGGAAAGACGGTCACACAGCAATACAGGGCATTTGAATTAAAGGGAACACAATATCAAAGTGAAGACCTGTGGTGAATTGATGGGACTTGATTTAGTATAATTGCAGAGTTCATCAGCATTTGTAAATGAAAGATCCTAATACATCTGTCTTTATAACTCCGTTTTAGCTCGCCCATTAGCCCGCCCATCTTATCTGAATCCTTTGATTGATGATTGTTTTTCCTCTTTGCTGCATGGTTTCATGGTTATTGCCTCTCAACATCTTCGTATTTCACAAGTCTGTTGTTTCTTTCATGTTTCGGTTGTCTTCGCTGGTCTCACCTTTGGAAATGTGATGTGGGAGTTCTATTAATAATCTATTCAGACAACTTCTTGACATCTTAGCTTTTTATTCCACTCTGCAGAGCGTTGAAATAATGGGATTCGGACAATGCCGTTCTTCTTTGGAGAGCAAGAGAAATCGTGTCCCAAGTTATTCTGTTTCAAAGCAACACTTGACAGTTTAGCAGCACATTCTGAGTTGAGGTATTTTCAAGGTGTATTTCATATAAAGATAGTACTACTTCAAACTACTATATCCGTTCCATAAATGCATCGTTGTCCTTCCAGAAGCCCAAGCCGGCAGTTTTCCTAGATTAAGTCTGCAGGCCCTTTGATCAGGTACCTGTTTACCACCGTGAGAAAGCCCCCCATGAGGTGGGAGCCACCGGAGGGTCCACTGTCTGTCTGCTCTCAGCATCCCCAGAGAATACTCTGCTGGGTAAAAGAGGCCTGGAACCTGCACTGTCCACCAGGCTACCGTCATACTAGTGATTTGAATGGACCTTCAGACTTATGAAAACACCCATTGGCTGCCTTGATATCAAACTTAGCGGGTGTTGATCTGACTTCACTCTATTCGGCTGTCCCTGCTGTCAGAACATGATGGGTGCCGCTCTGTGGGCTTGGTTTGGGCCTTTTTCTTGTCTTGACTTTCACTTTGTTGGGTTGTGTTCCTGCTGCAAGTCTGCCAGTGAGTCCTTGTGTCCTTGTGGTTGTGCTTATTTATTTAATGCTTTTCTTTGTTGTATAACAGATTCTGTGTACAGCCCAAGTTTCAGTTACTGACCTGCGTCAACAATGCATCTGTACTGCATCATAATGCGCAATTGGCACTTTATCTTTTTGTTGACTAGACATTTAAAAAGGACAGACAAAAAAAATGACTAGACAGACTAAAAAATGTGCTGTGGAACACCGATTTTGATTAAACATTACCTCAAATATATACCGCGTAACACAGGGTCAATCTGGTGTGAACGGCACTCATATTTAGAGCCTTGCACTATTCTGGACGTTTCCCTGGCCCTGTTTAGATGAGCAACCTGCCTTAGAGCAGGTCTCCAGCAGGGCAGCAGTGGGTATTTAGTGCCCTCACTGAGGGGAGAACAAACCACCAGTCAGTGACCAGGCCCCAGGCTGCCACCAGCAGCCTGCTGGGAGCCGTGCTGAGGAGCTGGAGCTCAGCCCTGGATGCAAAATGCGTGTAAACATGGACAGAGGCCAAAAGGCTGGTCTGATCCCATTGTTAGAGCGCTTTAATGCAAAAGCAACTTGATGTGACGTGAGCGCAATAGATATTCAATGAAACAGTCCAGTGTGTTCAAAGACAGACTGGAGGGTATGCTACAGGCTACCAGCTCCAGGGAGGTGTGTGTGTGTGTGGGGGGGGGTTAAAAAGATAACCGACAGTCACGTCAGTCAAGCACGTCTGTTGAGGGGACATCGAAACGAGCCAACCAGCTCAACTTGCTTTTCAAAATGTTTGACCACCCAACCCTCATGAAGTCAGCAAGAGCCCAAGAAAGGACGCCCCAGCCAGCAGTGACTACGACTACGGCCAGTTGCTCTGACCACAGAGGGCATGACTGTCTCTGAGGGCCTGGTCCTGCTGCACCTTCACCCCCCTTGTGAGAAACTCCCTGCCCCCCTGCGGTCTGAATACCAGGCAAACGTCGGTGTGGATGGTGCCGCCGTCGACATGCTCATCCCCAGAGCCCACACATCTTGACCCCTCCAGCCCCATCCTGCCGCTCCAGCCGTCTACGTGCTCCACAGAGGAGCCACCACGTCTGGACCTCTCCAGCCCCATCCTCCACTCCGGCTGTCCACATGCTCCACAGAGTAGCCTACACGTCTGGACCTCTCCAGCCCCGTCCTGTCACTCTGGCCGACTCTTGAGCTCGAGCTGAACCGGACCGCCTGGAGGTTGGAGAGGAGGAGGGATGCTAGCCTAGAGAACCCCTCTGACCCCCTCTATGATGAGCTAGCTAATATGAGGAGTCTGTTCAGCCGGAGACTCCTCTCCCCTGGCCACTCTACAAGGCCAGTTCGGCATCCACAGCCAAGGCTTGGCCCCACATGAGACCTTAAAACCTGTCTGTTCCTTACGCTGGAACTTGACTACTGCACCCTGCATGGACTCATATTCAACCATTTGCATATTCATTCATTTATTCATTCATAGTCACATGTGCACATTTATACCCAGTGACTGACAGAATGTATGCTATTTATTGATGGGCTCTATCCATATGTTCTATTGATCGACAGACTGCACTTCAGTGATTCAGTCTTTCAGATATTCAGTGCAGATGTCTCAGGCCAGCTGCTCAGTGTTTTACTTTATCTTCATTTTGATTCTTCTTTTATTGTTATTCTTATTATCTATGGTGGGTTCCTACTCTTACCTGTAGAACCTCTCCTGTGTTTCATCTCATAACTGCTATGACGCCTGAAGTCCCTCCGGGCTAAGTTAAGGTCTATCTTGTCTCATCTTAAGTAGAAATTCATAACAATATATAAATGCAGAATGAATACATTATCATCCAGTTTATTGCAAAGTACAATATTATTAATGTTTATAGCATGGGATTGTGGAAACTAAATCTACATTTAGATGTTATTCTATAAAGAGCTGACATAGGACGAACGCCTCATAGTGGTCCACTAACTAGTCCTATTCTGTATAGAGCTGAGCCATCAGAAAGCTCCACATTAGGACTAACCCCTCATAGTCGACCACTAACTAGTCCTATTCTGTAATGAGCGGAGCCATCGGAACAGTCAACATTAGGACTAACCCCTCATAGTCGACCACTAACTAGTCCTATTCTGTAATGAGCGGAGCCATCGGAACAGTCAACATTAGGACTAACCCCTCATAGTCGACCACTAACTAGTCCTCTGGCTCTTAGCTGACTAGGGTTTGTGCAGTCGTCCAGTGGTCATATTTTTGGTAACCAGAACATGCTCTTGTTGTTATCCTAGTCTGTGGGGTTCAATTGCTGAAACCAAAAGAGCCGATGTTGAGTGGCTCGCTCGACACTGGAGGTTCCTGACGCTCAGCACAAGGCCCCCCCGCCGGGAACAACCACCGTGTGATCTGAAATAGATCTTTAAAGGATCACAGCGCTGCTGTTGGGTTGTCTATTTAGGGAGTCACATATCTCACTAGCTCCATTTGTAGTTTGAATGCCGATTTGACAATCGATTTTGGCAGGTACGACATGAGTCCAGTGTGTCTCGCAGTGCATTCCTGCCCAGGACACGGGCAGCCACACTCCTCTCTATAGAGACACCGTTTGGACAGTATTTCTACACACTAGGCGTATTACAAAGTACCCCTCCCTAAACAGCAGCCAAACTTGTGTGCGTTAAACCTGATATGTCTCCATTTGAAAATGTCCCAATGGACATAACGTTTAAACCACTGTCTTTACAGTGAGGTGAGCACAACTGATGTAGTGTTGTGTGTCGCATGTGTAATGTTGCTTACTGCACAGGACCACAGAACTGCCGTGGGTTGTGTAAGTCGGAGCTTCAGACTACAGTAGAGAGCAGGGGGCCGACACTCACAGGGGAAAGCAGACACATTGTGTTGTGGATTGGCCTCAAATAACTCCTTATCATGTGGTGGGAAGGAATATACTGCAGTTGTTATTAAGGCAGATGTGCGTACATTTGTTCAGCTGCTCAAATCCAACAAAATATCTGCTCAGAACCAGCTGGTTAAATACCTGTTCAAACAACCTTGTGTTGCCTTGATCCTTTTGTTTCTTCCCATATAAACTAGGATAACGTTACTTAATCAACTCGTGAACTAATGGAACTAGTTACAAGCAGGTCAAGAGAAAACCTCTGAGGTTGTGATTAACATAGACGTATGTATAGGAGATGTATTGAATCTGTGTTTCCATTTGTGTAAAAAACCTTTTGAGGGTTGAGCCCGAAAGCTGCAGACATATTCCACAAGAACAGGCTGAAATATTAAATCCTTTTGGTCCAAAGTGATGTTCTCTAAAAGGGCTTGTTTTTGCCACTCGCTGGCTCAGATTATATTTTGGAAAGGATTAGTCCAGGAAAACTGGATTCTTTACCTTAGTTTGATCCGGTCAGAGAAATTTGAACAAGCTTCTACTGCAATATCATTCATGCTCTATTTCTATCCTGATTTACCCTGTGGATGATTGGACTGGATAATCCTGGCAGATAAAATAAGAATACTCTGAACAGAATGTTAAAAGCTCAACTGCAAAACAATGTTTTCATTCCTATGTTGTCTTCATGTTTGTCTTTTATATCTCATCTGTTCCTACTATATAGAGGAACTCAAACGCTGAACCCAAAACCCTCACTTGAGTTCAGGTAATACAAATAGAGCAACCAGGCCAAAGTGACTTATCCTTCACACTTAAGAGGAGACGCATCGATTTCTCTTCCCAGTGTGATCCCCAGCGTTCCCACCTTTTTCCATCCTTCATCCCGCGCCCCAGATGGGGGCAAACACACGCCACTGGGAGCCATTTTGTCATTTTGTCATTCCTCTCAACTGCCATTCCTGCCACAAATGACAGCTGTGTGTCTGCTGTCATCTAATGCCAAACAGAGACACACCGCGGTGTTGTTTTCCCCATGAAAACAAAACCTCTGACTTTAGCAAGAAAAACACCTACAGGTTTCCCTCAGGGGCCTTGTGAAGCAGAACCAAAGTTTCTTTATCGAGGTCTTTTGTCTATTTTTTGCATCGCTGATTAGTTCCCAGCGTTTTCCCAAAGTCTCATAGCTTCCGCTCCTCAAACAACGCTTGGAGGAAGGTTCCCGGCTTAGCCCGTGATGGACACAAAAGGAGGAGGTTGTCAGCAGGACGCGGAAGGTGTTGGCGTTTTCGGTTCCCTGACGAGGCTGATTGCCTCCGCTGGGCTGTGTCTCCCAGCTGCCGGCGTTTCTGTCTTAACCCTGTGATCTGGAGAAGCAGCTGATTCGGCACTGACAGTTCCCGGCTCTCTCTGAGGCTTACACTGTGGAGTGGAGGAGGGTGAAGATAAGGAGTCGGAGATGAAGATGGCCGAATCACACGCACAGCGGGCCATGCCATGTCCTTGTCTGAAAGCCCAGCACCCTGGCAGGGAATGTTATGCATGTAAACAAACACACACACACACATGCATGCACGCACACATACATGTGTGCACACACGTATTAACACACCAAAGACATATGCATACACACCTTGTGTACACATGTACCCCTTGTCGCACACTCAGACGCACATTGTTTAATCGTATCATATTCAGAGGCTCCTTCAACATTGATTGATTCCTGAGACAGGGAGGCCAATTCCAATGCAATCAGTTTTCTCTTGGTCCAGACTCCTGCCTGTTGGAGTTGCTGAGTTGAAATGGATCTGACAGAATCAGTATGTGTTTGAGGACAAATCTAAAAGAAAAATAGAAATATTTGATGAGCCCTGGCGTGGTGGAGTGGTAGTTTGTTTTCTGTGACAGACTTGTATAATATAGCCAGTGGGTTTCCTTTTTTTTTCCCAGGTAGAATTTATGTTCCAATCAAATTCCTACATTTGTGAAGTGCTTATTTGCTTCCCTTGGAGGTGAGCACAACTGATGTAGTGTTGTGTGTCGCATGTGCACTGTTGTTCACATTGGCTCTGCTTACCGCACAGGACCACAGTACTGCCGTGGGTTGTGTAAGTCGGAGCTTCAGACTACAGTAGAGAGCAGGGGCCGACACTCACAGGGGAAAGCAGACACATTGTGTTGTGGATTGGCCTCAAATAACTCCTCTACATGTGGTGGGAAGGAATATACTGCAGTTATTATTAAGGCAGATGTGCGTACATTTGTTCAGCTGCTCAAATCCAACAAAATATCTGCTCAGAACCAGCTGGTTAAATACCTGTTCAAACAACATTATGTTGCCTTGATCCTTTTGTTTCTTCCCATATAAACTAGGATAACGTTACTAAATCAACTCGTGAACTAACGGGGTAGCGGGGAAAAGGCAACGGACAGCTTCTTGACGTTCATTAATGAATCTACAACATGGGTTTTAGTGGAGCAGCTTCCGACCTATATAGAAGAGCATTATTAAAGCCCTTACACCCATCTTTGGCTTTCCACAAAGCCCTGCTGTGATCCCGGTGAGACGGGGCTTTGGAGCGTGGGGTTGTATTGGTTATCCCACATGATTCAGTACAGGTTTTGTCTTCCTTTCTCCGCTCTCTATCCAGACAATGCAGCCCAGTTGTTAGATGTCACAGTAAATCTCCACCGTGGCAGTTTTTCTCCTCTCTCCCTTTTTTTTCTTTGACTTGTGAATTGTCTTAGGGTGGCTTAGACTGTCTAATCCTTGCTGACAGTTAAGTGATTACTGTGTAGCCCGACTTTGCCCGAGACCCCGACTATTGAATGAGGGCTCTGCTGGTTATTGATGGGAGATAGGGAATTCTATTTTTAAAAGCACAATCCAGCCATGGCAGCGTGAGAAATGATCCTCAGAAGGCCCTCTCTGACCTATCTAGTTCTCCGTGCCTCGAGGTTGGCGTACCGCGTGCATGAGGTAGTGCTGTGGTGCTTAACATTTAGATGACTCATTTTGGATCACACAAGAGTTTGGTATTGAATCGTCTGGTTTCTTATTACCACGACACAATTATTAAGGGCAGGGGGTCAAATAGATACAGAGGAAATGTGAACATAAACAGAAAGTCAAGTTAAATTTGAAGACAATAGGAAATGTCAACAAATCATATAGTGTTGCGTCCACCTTTGTTCTGTGGCCCACAATCCTTTGTTGTCTCTAAAAGCTCTGATATTTCTACTAGTGTGTGAATCTATAGTGCAGGCTGCCCCTCCACGTATAACGGTTTATATGGACTGTACAGCCCCTCCTCTGCCTCAGAGCTCTGTCCCTGACTCACCACGCTGTATATCCATCAAGAATTACAGGTGCTGATGTCAGTTTTATGGGCCGAATATAGAGTAGCGTGTGCATAATTTCAAGCACAGCATCTCTTGGTAATATGATTATTTATCCTCCAGTTCTGTAAGCGTTTGAGGACAGAGACGATATTTCAATCATAAATCACCATTGCAGTGTGGGCTGTGAATAATTTACCCGGTGAAGAGGGCTTTGTATTTACAATGGTGAGGCATCGCTCCTCGCCTGCGCGCCCTTGTGTTCAGGTAAAGGTTCCGCTCCCATCATAGATCACATGTTTGCGCCTGTGAAGCGGCTTCTCCCCAGCCTACAGGCTATAGAGGTGCTGCTGTGCTGTCATTTAGGCCTGAGTGATAGTATGGGCACAATTTGATTTTGGATTCATTGTATGCTGAAGCTAGAGAAGTCAGTGATGTTGCAGAGAGGATCTTTTCAAATATCCCCTCGGTGGCTTATAAAAGCAACATTTCCTGCAGGTTTTGAAAATCTTAATGCATAACTGCTGTACACTCTGTTACTTTTATGGCACATGGTTTACATTTGAAGTGTACCGTATAAATATATATATGTGTATAAAATCCCCCAGATATTGATGTAATTAGTGGGTTATATTTCACCCCCTGGGTCTTACTGTGTCTCTGTTTGAATCTGAGGCCAAGCCTTTAAATCTTCACACCAATGACCCTGTTCTGCCTCAATAGTTCTTGATTTTGAGCGTAACAACACCTATGCATCCATCCTCAGAGAGCATCCAGAGAATATTAAAATGTAGTTCAGACCCTCCCTCCCTCCCTCCTCCTCCCGCTCGTTGCTGTCTCTTCCTCTGCAGTGTGTGGTTGTGTGATGCCAGACTGATGGTTCTTTAAGGCGCTGAATGCTGAAGAGAGGAGATGTTCTTGGCTTGCGGCTGACTCCTGACGAGCACAATGCTTTGTTCTTCTGAAAGCAACATGATCGGAGCATTTATTTCTCTCCCGCTCTCTCTGTGCCAGCTGTCAGGGCTGACTGCTGGCTCC
>JAOPUA010000028.1:20446667-20459735 GCA_027122455.1 Trisopterus luscus | reverse complement strand
TCTCTCTCTCTCTCTCTCTCTCTCTCTCTCTCTCTCTCTCTCTCTCTCTCTCTCTCTCTCTTTCTCTCTCTCTCTCTAACTCTATATATATATAAAACATACAGTCTCCTGTAGCCGGCCACAGAGGTCAGGGTTGACTGAGAGCCTGTATGTTGAACAGGTGGAATGGTTTGACCGGCTGTATAGTATTCCGTCCCACTCACATGTTGCTAGGACTGTTATACCAGCCTTACTACCAAACAAAGGAGCACATTGACATGATGATGGAAAGCCTTTCCTTCAGCTATCCAGACGGATGGACTGGAACCATAGATAGCTACCTTACGGCTCCTTTCCTCACAGCAGCACACGGGATTGGTTTGTTTCCATGTGCTCCTTAAAGCCAAGCTCTCATGTTTGAATCAGCCTAGACAAAATAGTGTGCAATCCTGCCAGTGTGCAATCCTCCTGTACTCATGTCACCAAGGTCTGTCTTGGTCCAATATGGATCTATGATTTCATAGCACAGTTGTGTATTGAGGATCTGCATTAGGAGGACTGACGAAAAGCATAATGAAATCGGTTTGCCCAAGTAAGTTGACTTGAGTTGAATACATCAGATCTCACTCATCAGATCCTTCCTGAGCATCGCAGGCATGCAACGTAGACATAGACGGCAACATGACCACAGACTTCATTTGATGGAAAAGATTTTCCACAGCGCGAGTGTAACAATCATCTGGGTGAAAGAGATGGCAATTATACTCACAATGCTAGACCTGACGATAGAGTTGACCTCATGGATCAAGTGCGAGATGAGCCATTGAGAGACCTTTGTATGGGAGGCCAAAGTTCAGAGCAGAATGTGTCTTTAATACATGGTATTTAATGGTCCCCCATGAGACAGGTAGCTGGTGGGTTCAGACCATGCGCTGACCTGCATCTGCAGAGGTTCAGATGCTTGCTTGATGAGAGAGTTTCTCAGCCTCTCTCTTCTCACAGACCTTCTTCGGTCTGTCACATGTATTTCCATTCGGGTTTCACAACTCCCAGCTTAATAAATTTGCTTGTTTATTTTTCATATTTATATTAATGTTTGGCATCTTTGGTTGAGTAATCAGAGATATGTGCTCAGAACTCCGGCCTCAGTTCCCAAATGAATGCGCCCATCCCCCATTTCCCCCTAACCTGAAGATATGGTGTCATTAGCAGGGTTTGGACCTCCTTCCTTCTCCCCAGCAGGTTGTCTCTGACCACATCCTTTTGTCTACTTATCTTACCTTACCTACCCCAGAGCCGCTTGCGGCTCAGGCTGTAGAGCGGGTTGACTCCTCCTACCTCAGAGTGTTGAGGTGCCCCTGAGCAAGGCACCTCACCCTAACAGCTCCCGAAGAGCTGGCTATGGCCTTGCGTGGGATGACCCCGCCGTCGGTGTGTGAATGTGTGCTTAATGGGCGAATGTTACGATATATTGCAAAGCGCTTTGAGTGACACTGGTTAGAAAAGCTCTATATAACTGCAGTCCCATTTACCATTTACCGTGAGTGATTGGTTTGTTTTCATCGCTCTCATACGCTGCTCCTCCCTGATCAGCAGCCACTGCTCTCTGCTATGCTAGGAACACATTTTAGGGTTGAGGTGTTTTGTTTACACACATTGACGAATCCCGTGTCTCTCGATACCAACATATAGTTTGATGGTGCGTTGTTTGGTGGTAGCTTCAGGGAACACAACTGAATCACGGAGAGAGAGACATTGTTTGTTTCTTCTGTGAAACACTGCCCCCACGTCGGTGGCCCCCGTGGTGCATTGTCAGTGCGGCTGGAATATTAATGTTGGTCTTTCAGACACCATCAATGTCTTGACCTATGACCTCCATTTGCAGGGTCACGCCTAAGATGCAAATGTGTAATTGGTGCATTAGATGACATTACGACAGCGCGACTTTAATTTCTCCGGGCTCTGTGTCAGAAAAAGTGTGCCGGGCCATGTTCTCATCAGACTCTCTTTGTTCCAATTGTGGAACAGAAATTATTTATTCATCTTCCTCATCCCAATCTGGATACTCAATCTTACCACTCTATAATGAAAAAGGCTGGGAGTTAGTGTGTGTGTGTGTGTGTGTGTGTGTGTGTGTGTGTGTGTGTGTGTGTGTGTGTGTGTGTGTGTGTGTTCAATGTGAAAATGTACTTGGACTAGTCATTTTAGCAGTGTGTAAAATATGATAACATGGCATTCAGGGAGCAGATGTTTTCTCTCAAAGAAGTGATTGCATTAGCAATGTAAAATCAATCTGCTGCCTTGTACGTATTACATGCACCGTGACCCCGGGCCTGGGTTAGACCAAAGAAGCCAAATCACGCTTGTGACAGACAATAATGACACCCCCGCAGATTGTACCTGCTATGGAAATACTCAAGACCTTCAGTCTCAACACACACACACACGCATGCATGCATGCACGCATGCACGCACACACGCACGCACAATCCTCAGCTGGCCAGTCAGTCAGATAACATTGTGGAATGAACAATGCACCGTTGTCCTGGGAAGTAAAAGATCAGATTGAAATTGGGCAAAGACCAAGAAAGACCTCCTCTCGTCCCCTCTCTTTCCATTTCTCTCCCGCCTCGACCGTTATTAAGATGAGCAAGTGAAACACAGAAGTTTCCTCAACTGTCAATGTTTTTCAGTAGCTCGGCTCCGCCATTCGTCCACAAGTTCTCAGCAGATCCACTTCCAGATCCACTTCCGTGTCCGCTATCTCCTTCAGCACACGGACGCTTGGGGAAAGAAGTACAGAAATGTATCCACTGGTGGTGGAGGCGGCGGCCTCTGATTGAGGTCCAGTGGGGATCATCACACAGAACCCAGCGCCGGACCGAGCGGATCATTAGTGTGAGCGTCTCTGTTGGTGTGAGTGGTGGTCCTCATGGGGCCGCTCTGCTGTGACGCTCAGATGTCATCAGAAGCCGGAATGAATCAAATGCCGGAGGAAGACTTCGACGAGAGGGGACTGTATTCCCCCCGCCCTTTTCTCTTCCACTTCTAGCTAGTTATGTTGTTTATTCTGATGAATAAAGAAAACTCGTCCCAGCACCCCTCACTCAGCCAGCTCCTCGTCCCCACGTTGGTTAGTAGGACAACACTGCATGTGTAACCTTGTAATGCATGAAAACGTCCTAAAATGATCAAAGCTCTCTTGGTAACGGGGAGGTGCAATTTTTAAAATTAATCATTGCTTCTTTTTTTCTATTTTACAAATGCAATCATCTCGTTCTTTTTTTTCCAATTATTATTTGATCCAATATAAGGCAAGCAATGAAATTGAGTTATTACTGCTTGGATTGAGATAGTTTGATCTAGCTGCAACATAGTTAAAGTAGTTTTCTTTTCTTTTTTTTACAGAAATTACTTATTTTCTGGCTGACAATGTTGTTGTTCACAAGTGTTCAGAAGTTCTCTGAAGCCACCAGTAAAAACTCTTCTGACTGGTATTACATTGTTGTTAAACTGTTCAGAAGTTCTCTTAAGCCGCCAGTAAAAACTCTTCTTACTTGTATTATAGGTTATTCTGATTATGTGGGTGTTTGTAGATCAATAATGCTTTATAACGTTTTTATAAAATATATTAATTTGAGTTCGTATTTTTTGTTTCAAAGTAAATTGTGGTCCAATTTTACCACCATTATCTGAAACATTAAATTAATGAGATATTATGTTAATGTTCATATGCAACGGAAAACAGCCACCAGTCGTTTTGTCCTCAAATTAAGTTTTTAATGTGACTCCTTATCGGCACAATAGAATAACTCTTCCTGGTTCCTGACCCTTGGGGCTGAGTTCCTTGACCAAGCTCTCAGATGTGTTGGTGTGTCCGCTGAGGCCGGTGGAGCGCTTCGCGGACCTCCTCCCAGGCGAGGTGGCCGATCTGTTCAGCACCACGCAGAGAGTGGCCGCGCTGGTGGAAAGGCACTTCCACGCCTCCTCGCTGACCATCGCCATCCAGGTGAGTGTCTCCGGCCCTGCACACACTGGGCACAAAAGCCCACCGCCAATAGCATCTTCTCGGCTGTATTTCCTGGCCCGTGATGCACACTCTTTACAGGCTTTCTTCTGGGAGGAATGACAACGCGTCTTTACCGTTTTTGCCGGTTCTTTTACTAAACTAAAGTACACATGAAAATCCCATTTCTTTGTCAGACATTTCTTTTCAAACAAATACGGGTCTTATTCCCTCAAACGGTTGACCAGTGAGCCCGGTGTGCTCTGTCGTCTGCCGTCAAGGTGGCGGACAGCAGAGCCCATTCCCTGAGCTTGGATTAGTGTTTCCTATTTGACTGTGGGAGGCTAAATACGGAGCCGGTATCGTTCCTCCTCCCGACTCTGACAGAGTTTCATCACACTGACTGGCCTGCTCTGCATAACCAGTGATATATATGCTAATATCAAAACAGCACCTTGTGCGCTCTGCAGCCCTGTCAAAGAAAATCGTTTCACAGGTTAGGTGAAAAGGGGTGGTGTTGGCAGAGGTGGTGGTGGAGGGTGGGGGTACCTGGATATCATTTTCTGTGAATGAGGAGGCAGGGTGGCAGGGTGGATATGATGATGTGAGATTAGTTGTGACAGCCCGGGCGCTGGGAGCTGGACGGCCCACCAAGACTTTAAAGAAGGGCTGTGCTTGTTCTCTGCAGCACGCCAATCAGCTGTCACTTACTATATCATAATAAGAACAATAAGGAGAGGAGGGCCCTGCAGAGCGCATCCTCCTGCTCCACCATATGGCCCTGCTGAGCACATCCTCCTGCTCCACTATAGGGCCCCCTGAGCAGCTCCATCATAGGGCCCTGCTGAGCAGCTCCACCATAGGGCCCTGCTGAGCACATCCTCCTGCTCCACTATAGGGCCCCCTGAGCAGCTCCACCATAGGCCCTGCTGAGAAGCTCCACCATAGGGCCCTGCTGAGCAGCTCCACCATAGGGTCCTGCTGAGCACATCCTCCTGCTCCACCATAGGGCCCTGCTGAGCACATTCTCCTGCTCCACCATAGGGCTCCCTGAGCAGCTCCACCATAGGGCCCTGCTGAGCAGCTCCACCATAGGGCCCTGCTGAGCACATCCTCCTGCTACTTCATGGCGTTACACATGCTACAGCACAGTGCTACACATGCTACAGCACAGTGCTACACATGCTACAGCACAGTGCTAGGCATGCTACAGCATGGAAAAATGTTAAGGAAAGGATGGAGAGAGAGAGAGAGAGAGAGAGAGAGAGAGAGAGAGAGAGAGAGAGAGAGAGAGAGAGAGAGAGAGAGAGAGAGCATAAAAAGCAAGGGACAATGAGGCAAAGATATTTTATTTATTTATATTACCGTATTTAAATTTTACACACGAGACTAAGTGAGGTGCTGTGCTTCATCTGAAAGTAAAATCCTGTATGAATTATTAATGTTAATATTTCTGAATTCCCACCTCTTCTTAATTACCTCCCTCTGTTCCCACCAGGACGGCCCCGAAGCCGGCCAAACTGTGAAGGTGAGCACTTAATAATTCACTGCCTTTAAATCCGCCCATAAAGCCTCCGTCACTGTTACACACCATTAAATAATCATTGTCCATCATTTGTGGCTCCTAAACTCTTGGCATTGCTGAATTATTGAGGGGTGCGTTCTGGCAGCTTTGTTCAGAGCACAAGAGGCCCTGCGGCTCTAGGATGAACTGCGGCGGGGAGAGCGGAGGGCCCGCATTGGGGTCAGGGGTCAGCCGTCACTTATGCAGAGAGAACCTAACTCTGAGATGGATTCCACCTCCCAGAGTGACGCATGGCCCCCCCCCCAGTTCCGAGTGTGTTCCAAACAGTCCATCCAAACAGTCAGAGCGTTGCTTTCATTTTGACAAGTGGTGGACGACAGAACGCCGTAATTGACTTCTAATTCTGTTATTAAAGGGTTATCACCGTGGGCATTAAGCGTCAGAAAGGGATGCTCCGTCAAACCCTCTTATCGATTCCCTTCTTATTCTTGGCGCCGATTTAATTTGCGCCGTCCCTTCTCCCTCCCGGGCTGCTCAGCCAAGCGGGGCACCAATTACTGCAGACCCACGTGGCCGCGGAAGTGACCAATTAGAGAGAGCCGCGCCACGCTGAGGTGCACCTGAGGGGGGCCGCAGTGGGAGGGGGGGACTCCGATTCTGTTCAGTTAAGTTCTTTATGGTTTCGACTCCGGTAGACCCCGGTGCCAGGCCTAGAGGAGGGGATGTGGAACAGGTCACGGAGCCAAGTGAGCGCACTACAGACCTTTAACCGTGCCGCGTTGGCTGAATTAATAGGATTTGAACAATCTTTGTTTGACTTCTAAACATGACTTTATCTGGGTTTCTTAAAGAGGAAGAGATATATGGGGAATGGTAAAATGAAGGATTACCTTAACAGCCTCCCCTTAACTGCACATCCTCCCCCAAACCCTCCCTATTTAAAAGCGGTCCTTTATCTAAATATGGGCTTGAAGGTAATAACATCTGAAATGGTTAAATGTCAGTCAGGTAGGGGGTCCAGGACAAAATGGCCTTTCCCTTATAATGTATTTACTGTGATCTTAAAGACAAAAGGTTAACTGTCAAAAGCAGAGCCATTTCTCTGATGCCATGGTACATCTTCATTTTTTTAGTTGGAAAAACTATGAATCTAGATTTTCCTTGTAACCTCACTTCTGCACACTGTTGTAGCATGTATTTGTATTTATATGGGGGGGTATTCTTGCTTTTGAGAGACGGAGAGTAAAAGGCAATGCTACACGGTGGGCATCACTGACACATTATATAATTCATATGTGGAGCAAAATAACCCATTCTGACTCATCAGCTAAACTCACAGACATAAATAAGGTCGACAGGCATGTTCGTGCTTTGTATCCCCAGGGACTTGTACTCATAATCATAATTCACACATTTATATTTCAATCAATCAACTCGTGAATTTTTCGCCATTTTAATTTTAGTGTGCTTAATAATAGTAGTACAACTATGATGATAATAATAATAATAATCCAAATAATAATGACAGTGACATAGCTGGACATATTAGTCATTACTAGCTTAGTTATTTTCCCATATCTTTCTTCCCACAGTGTTTAGTAACAGGAAACAAAAAACGATGATATCTCAAATTAATGAATGCTGATATTATTGAATCAATCAGCCTGTGATATTTAATAATCTAATAAGAGGCTGTGTCGATGCTTCCAGCGGCCGCATATCCCTGCAGAGTTGGGTGGGGGAGGGAAGCGAAACAAAGGTACGGCCAGTCCTTAAACACAGCAGAGCGTCCAAGAGGCCTCAGGTGATGTTGGCCTTCATCGTCTACTGCTGCACTCCCATAATCAGGGCTTCTCCCTGGGATCCGGCTGTGGGCTCGCGGCCCCTTTTCCTTTTTAATGGCGATCCCAGCTGATTGAGGAGCCTGTCTGGCTCACCTGTCTCACCTACACATATGTACATTTCTTTGGCAGGCATTTTCCCCCGTCTGCGTCCACAGCCGCACACTTATGAACCAACCACACTAATCAGGGCGCATCTGTTCTGAGATGCCGACACGACTGTGTCGGTGCGTCAGTCAATCAATCAAGCAGGAAAGGGTTGACGGACCATAGCCGCAGTGCAGCGATAAGCCCCGTGCCGCAGCGAGGTTTGGGTGGGCCCAGCCTGCATGCAGGGCCTGATCCCCTGCTGAGCATGCAGGACCTTGGGGAGCCACGAAAGGACAGACGCGCTATCTCCCTGAGCGTGACCCGTGTAGCAGTCAGGAGGACTCCAAAGGCCAGCTGAAGGACGCTGTGTGGAGTGACCGCAATTGAACCATCTTTCCCCAACCTGCTGGCGCCACACTTCTCCTGGCAATCACGCTTGCCGTGATTGAAAATGACAACTTTCAACCCCCATCAAGTTGATGGTTCATTTTCTTCTCTTTTCCTCGTCTCAGAAAAGACGTCCCTAATGAAACAATTAAAGGTGACAAGCAACAACGGGCGCTTGGCTGCGGTGCCTTCCACCGCCCCCTTCAGTTCATACCGAGGAGTTTCATGTACAGGAAATATAGCGGCTACCAATAGGTTACTTTTTTTTCTTCAGAGCTGTTAAAATATGTCGCTGCATTGCAGATATGGCACGCTCACTGAAATACCCGCGCGCTCACTGAAATACCCGCGCGCTGAGGGCTGTTCTCCAGTGCGATGTGCACTGGGTTAATCAGTTATGCTGGTGGCTCTGGACACCCACAGACCCCATGTGACTGTTGTCTCAGGCCTCCATCTCATACACTCAGCCGGTTAAGAAAGGCCTTTTGATGAATGGCTCAGCCGCCTTGTTTTTCTCAGCTTCAAAGTTTTCCTCAAGGTAGGCAAATTTAATAATGCATCCATTATGCAAATGACTTCATTAAACAGAAAATACAAGGCAACAAAGCAGATGCCTCCAAACATGTTATCTTGTTTGTAGCGTTTATAAACACTTATTCACCCTCTCTTCGCTGTTCCTCACTGTGTAGTAATTAAGGAATGAACAAAAGGCTCCACAATTAGTTTATTATAACATTTATGGTTTACACAAACTGACGTAAAGCGAGGCGAAGCGAGGAGACGGCCATGTATGTGCCACGGAAGCATTGTTCCACCTGTAGAATAAAATGGAGATTCAAACCACACATTCAGTGTATAGATCCACTGAATACCAAATCAAATCCTTTCTTTCTTTTTTTATTGATGGCTCATTGCATCTGAAAAGCAAAAAAAAAACGTTTTACGTCACGTTGTTGAACATTTCTATATGTTTATTCAGCCTGCGCATACAAATGTATTATTCTTTGTACATCTTTTGTTGATTAACGTAACCTCTACTTGTCATATTAGCCATGCACAGTATGTCGTTGTTCATCAGAAAGTCCCAACCCTTTTGCATCTTGCCATTACTACCACATCCATCAGGTTACTAATGTGCAACTCTTTAAAGGAACCCAGCCAATTAAATCTGTTAAGGCATAAAAATAAAGAGTCTCAGCGGTATGCCATGTAACATGCTCGGTGGGTTGTGTTGTTCTGCGACCGGGCCTCCAGTGACTTGGGGCATGACAGTGAATGCTGCTCTGCATCCTAATGAACAGCGTCTCTAGATGGCGCCTCTTGTCACATGCTTCTGTGGCGCCATCCCAGGTGTACAGCGCTCTTTGGAGATGGTCCTATAAATACGGTGATTCCCAAACGTAAACCGTGGTTGTGTGTTCCAGCACGTGCACGTCCACATCCTCCCGCGGAAGGCTGGCGACTTTGAGCGGAACGACAGCGTCTACGATGAGGTGACAAGATTGTTTTAAAATAATTTGTGTTCACAGGCTCATTTTATTAAAATTTTATTTTAGTAAAAATGTTATTGAACGTTCTGATTATGTATGATGACCCTAATTATCAGTTTCACAAAAGCATTTAAACATCTGATCCCCACTCATCTACTGTACTGAACATTGATTTTCTTGGCTGAGTCTGCATGGCTGGGCAGCTGTGTTAGAATATCAATGTTATGAACACAAATAACGGCCCTTGATCAACCTTTTCAGCGGGGAGAATCTAGCGCTCACCTTTCACCCCATGAAGGGTAAACACTGTGTTTCGTCTCTTCAAAAGGTTGAACACTGGCATTCCATTAATGCATATAATGGGCACTAACTGTTGCACATGTACCACGACAGCAATGCACTGTTTGTTTAATGAAGTGACACACCTGTGGCTCTTAATAAGTTTAATTAAACACAGGAGGGATAAGGTTGAACAAATATCAGAGTCTGATGCAGCCCCAGGGAGCGGGCGGCACGTTCAATGAGCCACAGCACTTGAATGAGAGAATAACATGCCTTTTAGGTGGTTCCCATTTCTCTGTGACATTTTGAATTTGTAACAAGAGATTTGCAGGAAATGAATATCAATGAATGGCTGCGTATGATATGAATATTCTAATAACCGCCTCTAATAACAACAAACTTCCCCGTTCTTACCCCAGCCGCGCCCGAGGCACCAGAAACACAAGCAGGGTTCCCAAGAAGTTCTCTGCCGGGGAAATATAAATAGGTGTGTTTTAATTAGCATTTGATCACCAGGGTTATTGTGAGTCGCTCTGCTCTTTATGTTGTTCTCCGTCTCTGCCAGCGAACTGGCTTTGGTTCTTTGTTGTTAAGCTCTTCAGTGGGCATGAGCACTTCAGTGTTCCCATTATACCTTGGTACTTTAATGTAGAAGTATGTTATTGAGAAACATATCTTTATGGCACTTCTTTAACACTATTTCATAAGCAATCAGTTAAATGGTTTTCTTTTTTTGCTGCAGAAAAACAGACTCTGAACCTCTGTCTTCAACATGCTGGACTTTGGCTTCCTGAGTCTGCAGACAATCTTGTACTCCTTCACAAAATTGTGACAGTGTGCTGCGTGTGCAATGTGTGGTCGGCTGGTGAACGGTGTAGATTCGTACGGCTCATCTCATGTAGACGAAGTGTATTAAACGTCCAAGACACAAGGCAGGTTTACCAACACCAGCTCCAGGTGTCTGACTCTGTGGAATAGTTCCTGCACCTTGTCTGTGTTGTCTGTGGCTGCAGATTGTCTCTGGTTGTGTTGAGGTGGATGTGCTCCTTTGATGTACCAGATGGCCTATTACCACAGCCGGCTCACTTTGTCCTGCTGCTGGTTCTTCTTTACTCTCCTTTGGGACTTTGAAGTGCGAGCTGGTCAGTCCCTTCAGCGGTAATAGTCACCTTTATGTCAACATTTCACTCCCGAATCTTTCTGAAGCCAATACTCTGATTCAATAACAATACAGTCATCCAAAAATGATTGGATTTGTATTGGAATTCTGACAGTTAAAGTGATGGACAAGAAAGATCCCTCTTTACTTCTTAAGACGTTACTAAGGGCTATCAAGCTGTGTTCAGGATTCACAACATTCAGCGATCCTGCAGCTTTTTAAATCCAAGTTCATCAGCCGAGATGCATATTAAAGGTGTTATATTACAAATCCAGAAATACACCTTAGTGTTCTCAAACGGTCTACTCAGGTTCCCCTACTTGAGTAGTAAACTACCATTTGCATTTCACAGAAGTTTGCTGACACTGACTGATAGTTTTCCCTGGGATACAAATAACACCCCACAATATGACGTTTTTATTCAGTTGTAAATGGTGGTATGATTGCAATATTACCCTCCAGGGTTGGCTTTAACCGGCCAGCCTGGAGATGGAGCGCTCACCCTCTCGTGTTGCTAACCCTAACTCTTAATATCCTTCAACCTTATAGGTTTTACAACGATGAAGCTTTTATTTTATGAAAACAATGCCACTAGCTATGCCACATTCCATAAAAAAACACTTCATATTCCTGGGGGTCTTCCATGAGCCTGGATCCGGTTCAGTGTTGTTCACATCACCTTGTGTGACAGCTTCAACCAACGGTGGGACAAACTCCTCGCAGTTAGATAACAACCTGCGTAGAAATACTCCTAACATAGCTATAAAGTGATGAAATACCATGAATGCTCAAGTCTGTTCTTCTGGTGAGTTTTGTATGAATGTGTGCTCACGGAGAAAAAACCGACACAAAGGCAAAAATGACCCACGACACACACTGTGGCAGTGTCTATGCCGTTGAATCAGGTTAACATTTCATTTTTCAAATCAAATTAGTGTTATCAGAACAGTGTTATAGTGCCAACTCATAACACATATTTACCTGTGAATGATATAGAAATCAATCAACACTGAGAGCTAATATCATTGGCCTTGCTCGTAGACCTCAGACCTCTACTAAAGGCCTAACAGCCCAATATTTCCTTATTTACAATGTTCAGAGGTTTTCAAAGAGAATCTGTACAGTCCAGGGTTGCCGTCAACTACTTGTTTGGTAATGGTCCTGATCGTCTGGGGTGGCAGTCATCTAAGTTGAAGTGTTTTGTTACAGGCCTAAACATGGGAAAAGAAAGAAGCATCCCATTGTCCTCTGGAGTTGTGCTCCAGTGTTGTCATGGCAACATGAGCTCCTGCCGCCTCTGAGAGAGATAACTGCGTTGATCACGGGGTGTTATCATCTGGAATTATACTAAACAATGGGAACGTTATGCATTCGATATATTATCCCTGCTTTAGGAACATACCTTTTACACCGTTTAGCGATGATATCCTCGTCATTGGGGCTGAATCCTAACGACAACAAAGATCTGGCTTGTTTCATGAATATGTAAATTCAACTTTAATGAAAGTGTTTTCGTTTATTTCAAAATGACGGTGCTACTTAGGCTCATTGGCTCCTTCTAATCCACACCTTTATCAGTATGGTGCTATCTGATCTCTTCCCATCTCCTACCGACGAGTACCGCTGATATAGCCAAAAGGGTTCTTCTGATGAGAACCATCGCCTTGTATTAGTCAAACGCACACATGCACACACGCACACACGCACACACACACACACATGCACACGGATGCGCAGCCTACGAAAGCAGTCCTCATGCGTAATGAGAGATTATTTGGAATAGGCTATTTAATCAGGACAAAACAGCCTGGAGAAACAAAGTCAATGGCACTCTGCCCCTCCTCTCGCCGCTCCTCCTCCCCCCTCACAAGCTCCTCCGGGAACACCAGGAACTCAATTACTGCGGCTGCCATGCTCGCTGCAAACAATGTCAGCTCATGATTATATGTTGTAATGATGTTATTTTCATCAATTAGGCCTTCTAGCCGTGGCGTTAACTCTGCCCCTTTACGTTGCGGGGGGGGGGGGGGGCCGGCCCCCCCGCCGGGCGCGCCCCCGCGGGGGGGGGGGGGGGGGCCATTTCCCTCTGTATCTCCCGAGAGGTGATCTGCAGCTCTCACTCTTTTCCGGTACGTTCCTCTGCTTTCTCTTTTCTCTTCTCTAGTTTCCCCACCACAGCCACCATAGCCATAGCCCCCGGCTGCCCCCCCCCCCCCCTTCCAGGCCTCTGTGGCCACGCTGAATAATTCAGCCGGAGTCGACCGCTGGTTGAGTCCCTGTAGGAGGAAGCTAGGTGGTGATTTAGTGGC
>JAOPUA010000028.1:20402758-20418722 GCA_027122455.1 Trisopterus luscus | reverse complement strand
ATCCTAACTTTACATTCCGTATAACGGTCTCTTCATCCACGTGGGTTTGGTGGTGATTGGATATAAACCCTGACCTTGAGTGCCCAGACCGGTCAGTCCACATGGGCCTGTTCCTACGAATAAGATCTGACAGCACAGTCTTAGTCCTGATCAGCCCTAGTGAGTACCATGTTAAATAATATATCATTTAACATCAATTGTATATTACAATACAACAGCAATAATTCAAAAGATAAGAAGAAAAATGTTTGCATCTTCATGAAAATGAATGTCTGCCATTGAACATGTCTTAAGCATGCTTCTCAATGTGCTCTGGTCAGAATGTACAGTGATTGAATATATAGAATGCTTAACCTTATGCCTGGTGACTCAAGATGACTCAAGATGTTGTGTGTTCTGTTTGAGTGTATGTAAATCCCACATGACTCCCAACAATTAAAAATCCCAGTTAGTGTGCATTTGAAATGTAATTTGCGGATGATAATCTACATAATTCAAGCCGTACCTTGGTAGCCATTTCCTGATAAACAGCCTAGCACCTCCGTAACCACAAAGAATTGTAAAGCATTTTTACAAAAGCATCTCATTTAAATTAAAGACCTAAAGTTTCCAAGGAAGAACTGATTACAGAAGATGGCAAGTAGGGGAAACCTTTGAATTCCCAAGTATATCTTCAAAGCTGCCTGAAATTAATTAAAACTGCATTAACTTAGTCTACGTTCGGAGCGGTCCAAAGGGGGCCTTACGCCACTTATCTACCCACTAATGCCAGAGCGATGATGTAAGTAGTTCCGGCGCATGAGGAAGTTGTGGGAGCTCAGAGGGAAGATGCTTTCGCACCCTGGAGACCAAAGAAGACTCAGAGATGGGACACTTCTGACAAGCTAACAAGACAACGCTGTTTAGATGACACATTCGACTCCTACACTGCCCTCCTGTGAGGGCTGTAAGTGCTGTATTGTCTCAACACACGGCACTGGTGGAATGACTCCAGCTCTCGAATGCACTGTAGAAACATGCCGCCTTCTGAAACATGCAATTTATTTTCTTCTCTCTGTGGTTTTAAGAGGTAAATTACAAGACATAAAATCGCTACTTGACGTCTGCTGCAGCGTCACAATATAAGCGCTGCGTAGGCTGCCCTCACTTACCATGGAGTCCTGGAGACTCTCCTGGTTAGATTTAAGTTGGCCAGGAGGTTACTATGGTTAAGTTTCACGACAAGGCTCACATTGGCTGTTAACGCCGACATACTGTACATGACATGCAGCCAAACATCCAACATCAGAATCACTGTGTTTGTACTGAAACAAGACTGGAAAAGGAAAGCATTTCTTAGTCCATAATGGAGATGGGGATCCGTTGGAACATCAAAAACCCAACGCCATCTTACTGGAGGCTTCCAGGTTCTCTGTTCAACCACCTAGGCCACATGGAGAGGCCAATGTGAAGCATACAGCCCTGCTTATCGCATAGCTGCCGTCATTAATAGAATGTATCTCAACATCCTAATGTGTGAAGCAAGCATTCCCCCCCCAGATAGCATTGCATAATAACCTGCGATTACGCACCATTAGGAGGAGCTGCATCCTAAATTGAGTCCCAGGCTTCTCTGCACCAGAGGTGATCCAGGGGCCGCTCCCTCCTTTGATTTTTTTTTTTGCAGTGCAAACTAAATTGACATTTTAAGCATTCGTTATTTTGCCTACAAATTTGAGTCGATGTGACCTTTGAACTCTTTCTTCCTTTATTAAAGCTAGCGAGCGTCTAATCTGACACATTAAATCCTCCATCCTCCCAGAAGTGCTGAGCTAACCAAACTCAGGCGACGTGCATAGTGTTAGCTGCAGTTCCTCACCTCTTGGCTCGGTACTCTACTGTAATTTAAACACCACGAAGAAGAACCTTGCTCAGCACCGCTCCAAACCACCTCAGAAGGAGCTATTTTTCAGCTTTTGTTGTTGCCATGTGTACTTTTTTTTGAACACTTGATTGTTTAAACGTGTTACATATGAATGCAGCTTCATTATCAGGACCTCTTAATGTTTTATTTGTGGTTTTGGTGTAAACATGTTATATATGAATGTATCTTTATTATCAGGACATCTCAGTGTTTTATGGTGATGCTCAGCTGTTAGTGTGGTCCGGGTAAAGTGAGGAGCATGTCTGGTTAGATCCTGCTTTGTGTGGGTCCAAGCTGGTGCAAAAATAACACCCTGGTGTCTACCCAAAAGAAGGTGAAAGATCGACAGCTCCTAGGAATATGTGTCTTGGCAGTACAATCATCTCCATGTGTGCTGGCTAGCAGACACCAGACTTTGAGTGCTTTATATGGCAGGCTTGTCGAGGGTAGGAGTGAAAGCATACACATTTACAGGCAAATTCACACAGGAATCCTCCTTGTGAATGTGTACCCAATGAGAGGTTATTCCAGACTGCACTATGGCCAAGGCATGGGGGGTATGAATTGAACCTGCATGATATCATTGGATCATTTATCACTCGAGTGCCTCTGAGACACAGGGTTGAGTGCAGAAGGTTGCATATTCCAAGTTGTTCACTGGCTCCTGCCATATGTCCACCTCCCCTGAAGAGGGGCAGTGTGAACGGGTCATGATTGGACTTGGAAGGACAGAATAGGAAGAAATTGAGGAAATGAAAAGGGAGTCCAAAGGCTCTCTCTCTCATTCACTCACCTATAAATAGAGCGTGTGCGTTCATAACAGATGGGCCTGAAACCTGGCGGTACTGCCGACATCTGGAGCGATGAGCCCACACAGAGAGGCTTGCATAGCTTTCATCACCAGTTCCCCTGCAGGAGAGCATGTGCACTGAACACAGAGTGGAGGGTTTGAACACAAGTTTAAACACAAGTACCAAATGCAACCGGGCCAATGCATGAATAGCATTGCCTGAGCATCCAGTTCAACAAGAAGTAGAAAGCAAGTATGCCTCCACGTGTGTATGTAGGTGTAATACATATTTTTTGATTATATTCCCAATGCATACACTGCGGACATTAGCACAAGAGGAGCATGCACAACCGATAATGTACACATGGCATTATTAAAAGGTGTTTGCACATGGGCTAGGTTTAGATGATCCTGTTTGTTGAGTCGTTGAGCCTTGTGTAATAGTAGGTCTACTCATGCCGTTGATCCATGTTAACAGTATCCCAGTGACTGCTTGATAGGACGGGGGATTAGTTAAGAGCTTCTTTGAAAAAGACTTCACAGAATCGTAGATTAGCATTCAAATACGAATCTTGATGCCGACCAGACTTTACCTGGGACACCCCGTCCCAAGGAGTTCTGCATGGAAATCTGTTATCGCACCGGTTCTGGTCTTCAGGGGGAGAATATTTACTGAACAAATTTGCAAAGATGATTATCTTTTTATTTTTATCCTCAAAGCTGCCCTACTTGCCCCCACTGATTACCCAGAACTACTCCCCTGATTTCATTCAGATCAACGTTCCATGCCTCTGCCCAACATATCTGGTTGTTTATATCGTGTTGTTGCATTAGATGTCATTGCTAGAGATTTAAAAACAAGTCATTATATTATATTTTATCTAGTTCAAAAGTAAACAGTGAGATCGAGTCATACTGTAAGTCCCTGCAAACATATATCAAAAGCTGTCTTACCTCTGCGTTCCATAGGCTCATGTATACATATTTTACGATGGACACATACAAATAAATGAGGCTTGCTCTAAGAAAATATTTTTTTCACAGGCCCACCGTATGTGAAGGCATCATCAGAATGATGGTCAACCATCCAATCAGGCATTTCCGACATGATTTGTCTGACTGACCAAAAGCAATTCCATTGACAACATGAATACACAATTGAAATGTGTGGCCATGATTGTGATTCCTACGGACTGGATACACACTAATGGGCATGACACTGTATTGTGACAGCCTGTTTTCGGTCCTGTTGTTCAACATTATACAAGTCGACCCTACGCTTCAATTATCAGGAAGCTTTTTTTTTTATATAAATAAAAACATTTTTTTTAATATGAATATAACTTTTCCATTTACTATTTTGATTTGACAAAATCCATTGCAATGTCTCAATGGAACATTCAGTAGTTTATAAATAAATAATTAATTCCTTATCTACTCGTGTACCCGTCCACCTCTTCCTCAATCACAGCCCCGTTGATTCCACTGTTTCCAGTTTCCACCATGCTCATTGCCTGGCCTGCTTCTCTCTGTGTGAGAGACTTATGCATAAACATTGGCTTGTCCCGGTCCCCTGGCAGGAGCACAAACCTATTTCACACGATATACAAACCATTCAGAGGTCAAGGATTTAAGGCAGTGCAGCGCCGGATCTGGGACTTTTTTCAATTTCACTGAGGTCACACATGTCAATCACAATAGCACACTTCCCCTGTGAGCCTGAATACTTTGCCAACTGCATTTTAAAACATCAAAACACGGCTGGGAAGAAGTAGCCTCACACACTCTCAGTCGGCTCTAGTCATCTACACATCCGCCTGATCATGAATCATTCAACACCAAAACAACCTGTACCTTAACCTAAGCACACAATGGATGAAGCTCTAATGAGAGGCCTATAACGGATGACATTCTTCTGCTTTGATGGAGTTGCCGCCGTGTATAAATGAGCTCCAAGGCCCTAGATAACAGTGGGAGATGCTCATCACTCAGTACATGTTTACCCTCATGTGCTGAAGACAACCTGATCAACCAGCCAAATGACCCATAGAGGTGGTCTAATATCCCTCAGAATTATTAGATGTTTAGAGACACATTTACTTCCACCCTTTTCATACATCGACTGAATAGTGCATGAGCTTTGAAAACATAACCCTAGACATCTAAAGTCTTTTGGATCATTTGAGTTGATGAAAAATATTTGTAAAAAAACATAGTTATAAGCCAACATGTCAAATAGATGCTTTTAAATATGAATAAATAATCAAAGGCTAATAGAGAATGAGTGATTAGATTGAACCTACCTTCATATCATGTGATGCTCTTATCAACCTCTAATTGGAATGGAATATTCATATTTTCCCTGTTTTTGTCTTCCGTAGATTAGATGATTTTGTCATTTTCGAAGGTTAACACATTTTCTTCTCAAAATTACGAGATAACATCCTTGTGAAACGGTTCATTCTGATGTTATCGTTTTCTGGGAGGAATATCAGACGACGCTCCAGCATGACAAGCTGGAGAATAATTTTTGTGCAAGTAACATTTGGGTTTGATAGTTTGAGTCTGGGATTACATTGTACAGGCGGTGTGACCTTTATCAACTAATTTTCTAACTTTCCGGGACATTTTTTTGCCCAGGGAGCTCATTAAATGCTCACAGTGATAACTGGAGGCCAACATTTGTAAATGCCCTCCGAGTTGTGCACCTGTTAAATACAAACAGGGTCTCTCTGTTTACTGAGGAGACAGTAGAGGGGCCGGAGTCTTCCGCTGTATCTGACGGAGGGTCCGGAAATAAAACAAATAAAAGCTTCTGTGTACTGCTCTACGACAACAAGGATTGCATGACACACTCCGATCATAATCAGGGATCTTTTTTTTTTTCCAAGCCACAGTTTTACCTCTATCCAAGAATTTAAATGAATGATGTAATAAGATGATTTTGTTATCTCATGGAATCGTATTTTCTTCCTCTAATGAGAACATTAGGATGGTAATTTCGGAAAAACTAATTGGCTCATAATTTCCCTGAATACCAATCTTTATTATCTAGAATAATAAATGACATAATTGTACATATTGTGAGCCCAAAATAAACTTTATTATTTTGTCAATAGTCTCTCTGGATTTGATGATTAACTAACCCCTATATTTACCACAATTATCCTTATTGTTATGAGTAGTGGTATTAGTAGTATTATTATCATATTAATTTGTTCCTGGTTTCTGGCAACTGACTTTGTTTTGTTTTGTGTGTTTTGATGTGTTGATGTGGCTTTGTGACTGCTGGGTAACACTTTACAATATGTGTACAATAATTAACATTAGTTAATCCAGTAATAAGCATTAACTAACAATTCGCTAACACTTAATAGCAATCATTATCTAATGGTGTTCATGTTAACTAAGGTATTAGTTTATTTACCTAACTGTTAACAGTTAAATAAAAAATCCCAGCCCACTAATTGGGACAAGGTCAATGTTACACGTTGCACCTTTAGGAAAACTGAATTAAGCAACTGGTATAACTTATATATTTTTATCATTACTATTATAGTCTAACACAGGTTCATAACTGCAGAAAATCACATTCACAAGCTTAATCAGTTCCCTCATGCCGAATATCAAGTATAACAATACAAATGAATAAACATGAAATAATAATTAATCTCTTTAATTAATCAAAATGTAAGAAAAAAAGGTTATCTGACAAATATAAATCAACAATTAATAATTAAATAAATAATTCATGAAATAATAAATTAAAAATGTAAAGATAAAAAGCACTTTACCATTATTATACTATTAATAACCAAATTATACCTATGTATACATTATACATGTATGATAAGTATGTTGTATGGTTGTCAGAAGAGCACAGGTGTACCACTCAAGAGTTCAGGAAGAGCTCAATATCATAAATACTCAATAATACATTGAAGAGAAGACTGGTGTAACTCAATCCCTGCGGGCCATGGCATGGCGCTCCCAGGCGCCATGCCATGGTTCTCAAGAGCAATTGGTTCTCACGAGCATGGTTCTCAAGAGCAATTGGTTTCTGATCATCTCGTCTGAAGAGTTAAGACAACTGTCCCTGGATCTACAAACTGAAATACAAACAGCTGAAAAGAGAGCATCTAACCAAAGTCCCAGACAATAGAGGTAGGTGCTCCTGTGAAACAACAGAAGTGGATTAACCCAAGGTGAACTTGGCAAGGAGAACAAAGTTTTGCAAAATGATGAGTGAAAAATCGAAGTGAACTAGCATTCGGTGGCACTGCTTTTCTACGGCAGTGCACAATGTGGATGAACCTCTTATCCAATGATCCGCTGCACTTACTGTGGAATAAGTCTTCCTCTGGACATATTCCACAGGCTTCTTCCTGTCTACAGTTCATACCAGTGTTCAGTAATATGTCAGCTGCCTGGGTCCAGTCGGTCCCCTCAACCCAACATCAGAGGAGCTGATCATTTAAACCTTTAGTGCTCTGATGACACCTCATGTAAAGGGGGTGTAGTTTGTATATACCATACCAAAGCAAGTCTAGATGGCTTTTTATCTCGTAAGTAAGAGAGAACTAACATGTCAACGATAGCTCGCTGTAGTTATGCTCTTTTCCTAATTGCATGTGCAACATCTGTTATGTTTTTGAAGAGCTTGGTAAATATGCTGCAGAGTTGTAATGCACTGTATGTGGTCTCAGGTCAGTCTGTGACACATCTGTCTGTTTTTGATACCAGAGAATTGGTATCCACACAGTTGGCACGGTGGCGGGCATTGAGACAATGACAATGCCCCTCAACATCTCTCCTTTTCTCCCCCTCCATCCCCATACTTCCCATATGCCCATGTCCTAGTCTCAGTGACTGACAAGGAACGGGTTCTAAGAATGCTGATATGTTGTTCTCTGCACAAGTTGTTTGCTCCATCTACTGGTGAACTTCAGTTTAATCTTAAAGTTTATCGTCTTCAGATAAATTATGTATTTTTTGTGTGTGTGTGTGTGTGTGTGTGTGTGTGTGTGTGTGTGTGTGTGTGTTCATTAAACATTCATACCTGGCCTACAATGTACAATTCTATAATGATATTCTGAAAATCACCAGTTGGATCACTTTCTCAGTTCAACACAGTTGCACAATGGTGCATTTTAAACGTCAGTTCGTAAATTAAGGTTAGGGTTAGTTTTTAGTTTTAAATACAAACGGTATTAAAAGAAGCTTCCCTTGCATGCTTCTTTAAACTCTTAACCAATCAAAAAGGTCCCTCAGTGTTTCCAAAATCAATAAGTCATTTTTGGGGAATGTCAGTGAAACAAAGAGGATTTAAACAAACCCACATTTTTCTTTATCTGCCACATGTTATGAAGACAGCTTGCTTATTTTCTTCCACAAGCACCGATTCACACATCACCGTAAGGTTTAATCTTTCAAACATGCATTTCTCTCCATAGAATGTTCTCTCCATAGAATGTAAATAATGAAACATTATGTTTCATTATTTATTTTTAAGAAAGTTAAAGTATTCATTCATGAGATTCAAACATGGCTGAATACTTTCATGCTGATTCATTTCTATATATAGCCTATAAATAGTTTTCGGTACGAAAGAAAGAACACAAAGAGAGTGACTCCCCAGAAGTAACATTTTTGGTGATCACTAAGAAAAGATGATAACACAACACAAACTGGAGGATTTCTTTCACAATGGGATCTAAACTGCAATATCATATAACAAATAGATAGATATATCCATATCTATACACAAACAGCATCAAGTCCCCCATATCACACTACAGTATCATATAGAGAAGATAGGTGTTCCTACATCAACATAAACAGTCGACTCCCTATGGCTTGCTTCTTTCGCTTGTCCCTTGCCCATAAATGATGAAAGCTTATTGATGGCCAAGTAAAGGAAAGTAAACAGCTAGAATATTGCATCGTATATATTTAGTTATTTATCTGTTGCTCTGGGCGTTGGCGGTGGTAAAGAGGTCTTGCACACTTATCATAGCCTCCCTGCATATATTTCTTACTTTATTTTGTACTCTGCATGACTGCCTGATCACCCCCACCTTCCGTTTCATCCTGTGGGCTCCAAAACAAATTGCTTTCTTTTAGGAGATCTGGGAGGGTGTGTTGGGATGGGGGAGTGGGGCGGGAGGGGGCGGGGGTCCTGCCGTGTGAAAATACCATGTAAGAGTCTCATGTTTGCCAAATCCTAAACGGGACGTTGAGCCCCCCGCCTGGGGACCCCGCCGCCACGCTCACGGCTCACACTGTGCAGGTAGATCAGATGATGTTCAGACGGCGCTGCCTTCTGAACCTCCCTGCTGCTGTAATCAGCTTCGGCTTCATGCCGAGGTGTGTGGACACCTTTTGTTTGCTTTTTTCACAAAGAGTTGCAGTGGAGATGAGTGCCGGTGAATCCAAATAGATTTTTGGTGTGTTGTTGTAAAGGGCATTGTCATGTCTGGTATTATTTTAAACATATCTATTTGACAAACGTATGCTATTCACTTCACTGTTACTCTAATGTTAGCGTTAAGCTGAGAGACCGGTGTAAAATCCCTTGTTTGTTGTCTGTGAAAGTCCTCCTCTGTTGAAGTCCCATCTTTTACAGTCCCAATGACGTGGCACTGAGAGGGTCCACTAAAGCAGCAGCACTCCCCAGCAGAGCTCCGTCCTGGGACCGGTTAATATTGATGACTGCGTCCGAGAGGATTAAGCTTCTCGGACAATTACAGTGCAATGTTTGGCCGAATTTCACATCCTACATCGCTCAATTTAACGCTTAAACGTCTGCAAAAATATGGGCGTAGGGCCTGTGACATCACTACCAGGGGCAGCCCTTGTGAGTCCTGTCCTGTTCCTATGGTTTACAGTATAAAGCCACACATTTCTTTCACAATGTTGCTCATTATAAAGCTCATACACAACAGAGACGGCTGAAACTGAAGGTGAAATTCCATTTCAAGTGACGCGGATGGTTGTTCAGGGCCTCTCCGGTTAAATGGCGCTCTCCGTCTGTTGCCACTGTAGGCATATCATGAACCTCTAGCTCTCCATCCAGTTGGTGGTGGGCATGTCGGCATCATTCAGGTAAATGGTCTTACGGAGCAGGTGCCATGCACGCCAGGAAGCTCCAGATAAAACACACAATACTGCCTGCTTCAAAGAGGCTAACCTGTCGATGGTTTAACACCACAGGGCTGCGGATAAAGAGGTGCTAGATTACCTGGGAGAGGAGCATGAGAAGTACCCGTGATCTGAGGCCTGGACCTCGGATTACCTCCACTGTGCATCAAACTGATTTGGCCTCTAACCCCCCCTTTTTTTGTGACCCCTGGATAACATCCAAAGAGCTTTGAGTAAGGTGGACTTGAAATGGATAGCTGTTCTCTTACCTCCCCTGACATTAATTAACCCTAATCCATTTCTCAATTGCACGTAAATTGAATTTTGTGTGTGTTTATTATCGAACTCGTGGCTCCGAAACTCCCACCCTTATGCCTGCTTTGATAAACATAGTGTCAATATGTTGCTGTCCTTCTTAGGTGTGGAAGGGATCCGGATATTTACAGTGCTCATCTTAGTACCTCTTAAAAAATGATTTTTCTTGTGGACATTTATTACTTGTGCAAGTAGAAGTACAAAATCCCATTTAAGCAATCAGGTGAACTGTTATTGGCTTACAGGCTATGTGGCTTATCTTACTTACATCTTGTTACTCAAAGGGACTGAGTGGGGGGGAGACACACACACACACACACACAGGGAGAGAGCAGCAGAAAGATAGAGAGAGAGACCACACCTAACCACAAAGCCTACTGCCTCTGAAAGAAAGTCATTACCACAGTAATTAGCAAACAACATGTGTGCAGTATTTTCCCTAATGGAGTTTCTTTAATCTTGTCATTAGTCACCTAATTAATGAAGGCAAGAATACTAATGTGGCGTGGTTGGATATAGGTCCCAAAGTGACATAGTCCAGAGCCACGAAGGACCCTGGGACCGAGCAGGACCAGCAGGGGCCGTAAGCTCTACTCTAAGGGGCCCTGGCTGATTCACACTCCACCTTCCAGTGGACGTGAGACCTGTACATGAGAAACAACCGAGTTCCATGTGAGGGAAATGCCTGACAACCAGGCATCCTCCACTGTGCAACATAACAGATAACACTGTGAATGCAATGTGTAATAAAATGAATGTGAGCAGTGTAGAACTGCTGTTATTGCAACCAGATGAGTGCACTGCGAACTGCTGAGATTCAATGCAAGCATGCGGCATAGAGTGACGTGTACGATGACACTAAGGCGGTTGGGGTTGTGTGTGGTTTGGGGTGTTGGACTTTGAAGAGTTAAAACTCAGATAAGATTTAGCCAAATTAGTCCTCCATACTCCCAACAAATATGTGACGAACACCCTTATTGACCGAACTAATCTGAACCACATATTACCATATTATACAATTAGCTTTTATCAGCTATCGCTACAAAGCTAACCTCAGCATTGACAGCTGTTTTTGACACCAGTCTATAAGAGACGTGAGTTCAGCATCAAAATTCAATTAATTTATTCCTTTAATCGTCATATTTATAATTATAGTTTATGTTGGTATTAGAGCTAGGGTAGTCAATTGTGAGAAACCATATCATTAGTCTAGATTTTGAAAGTATCCAAACAAAAATAAGTCCCTCCCTTCTGGCCTCCCTCCAAAGCCACTCCCCCCGAACACAAAGACACGCAGAGTGTGTGCAGATAGACAGATAATTAGGAGGACGGAGATATAAGACATCTGATCATTTCCTTCAGTCTGAATGAAAAGATTGGACGGACTTATTACAGGCCAGTAACACCCACAGATACCAGATTTGTATAACTTTGGTCAGAGCAGTTGATTTATTGATTTTGGGATGTAAACGAATTTTGTCAAATATGACAAAAATGCTCCTAAAATAAATAGCCTACCCTTGCTTGAAATTAAACCATGATTCACCCGTTTTTTTTTATTTATGAGTGAATATATAGTTTGTATGCAATGTTAATATAGCCCAGTGGTTCTCAAACTATGGAACGCTTATTTAGTGGTACGCAAAGGATTTATTTTTCTTTATACATAATCAAAACATCAAATAGAAATACATTAACCATGAAATCATAAAAAATGGGGTTTAAAATACGTCTTTTCCTTTCCTGTAATATTTTTGTTTCAGTATAAGCCTGTTATGTATGCAAGCTAAACTGAAGTGTATGATTTAAGATAAAAGATCTAGAAATATGAAGGGTTAAAAAACACTGCAATTGTGGCTCCAAGCGGGAACTATTTGGAAGTGAAGTGAAGACAAGGAGAATATTTCGAGCAGAACTGTAAAAAACTTTGACAGTAAACCAAGCACTGGTGGTGTGTGGTGGTATGTGGTAATGTTCTTGGAAATGATTCAATGAAACCATCTCATCTCAAACATCATCTTACAACCAAACACGCAGTGCTGAAAGACAAACCAGTCGATTTTTTTCCTAAGAAAACGTGTCAGTGAAGCAGTCAAAGTCCGTGGCGTCTCGCTCGGACAGCAGTTGCGCAAATATGTGTCAGTGACGGCCAAAGAGAACAACTGGATGAGAAACTCGCTCAGCATCGGATCCGCTGAAATGCCAGAGGACTTCACTGTTGGTGAGTTGGAGAGTTTAACAGAATTGTCATGCAACAAAACATTGAGACGTCTGCTTTCAGAAAGGGGTCGTTGTTGGACTTTTGAGAACAACAACGCAGCGAATACCCAGTGCTTTCAGACCTTTATTTTGTGAACACATATCCATGCATGAAAGGCTTCTCTCTCTTTGCCATCATAAAAACGAAATACAGACACAGGATTGATGCTGAGCCACAACTGAGACTGAAGCTCGCAGAGGCAGGCACACCCTTCTCATTAGGCTTATGGAAGTTCTATTATTATATTATTATATTATTTGTATTTAGCATTACATTTTCAACAGTTTGTTGGTATACAGTTATTATTCTTAATGCTTTCACTTTCTCACTTTTCTCACTGTGTGCGTGCATGCGTGTGTATGTGTGTGTCTGTGACTGTTCTAGTGCTTCCAATTTAAACAGCTGATGACAGTTAACATTAAATAATGTTTTTTTGATGAAAAAATTTGCCCCCTGCGTGAGTTGTGCATAGCTGAATAGGGCCGCAGGCCTAAACGACTGTACTTTGTCATATTTTATACCATCGGCCATAATGGGGATACTAGGGAGGCAAATATTTTCTGAGTAGGGTTAGGGTTAGTATATACATTTTTGACATTTTTGAGAACCACTGATATGGACTAATAAGAAATATATTGTTTACAGTTTTAATTCATGTCTTGGCGATTCCTGGTCAGTTCAGATGAGTCAGACGTTTTGACCGCTCCTCCATGGTGGTCTGTGCATTGGTTCTTAATACATTATGATAGCTGCTGTTAATTGTTCTTTAATCTGTGCAAAGACCAACAGTGCATTCTGTGCACCAGAGGCTGTGTGTATATACCCTGTTCTTTATTTGAGCCATATAAAACACAATTCTGTTTATTTAGCCTACTAATCAATCGTTTTAGTAAACTGTAGAGTCCTTAAGAGTGTGTTTTTTTTGTTATTAGGTCTGTGTACGTATTTAGGTTATAGGTGCAGCCTTCACCCCTCCCTTTCCAACAATGCATTTGAAACTATGCTGGTACCATAGCATGTTATGTGTCATTGTCTATGATAGCAGCAAGTATTGATAGGTTTATAAATTGTATTTTGAATATGACCTGTCAATCTATGCATACCTTGCAAGTTAAAGTATATAGTGATTAAGATTACAGATTGAAAATGTGTCCTCTCTGGAGCTGTGTGCCGCTCTGGGCCACTGTAGAAACATAGCCGTGCAACATGGCAGCCTCTGTGGAAGAGGACCCTCTACCCATGTAGACATAAAGGGCCCATTCTCAGTTAAAGAAAACAAATCTTATTTTCATTGTATTCTACACTAATTAAAACATTTTTAGATATTTTCTATATTCTATTATTTGATATTATATTTTTCCTTTCTGCCTAGTCTTTCCGCTAGATGCTCAATTCTACACACTGGGCCTTTAATGTTGTGTGTGTGTGTGTGTGTGATGCAGGGGGAAACACAATGGGGGAATCACAAGTATCTCTCCTCCTTATGCTCATTGTGGTGAGATGCCTAGGTGGGTGTGATATTGGCCGGGCGGGAACACAGGACAGGAAAAGGTGTGTAATTCCTCCGCATTGTGGTCGTGCCATTGGTCGAGTACGGCGCCAAGACTTTCAGTTTTCATGCAAATAACCTCACCCAATTTGCCTCCCAGATTCAGAGAAAGAAAAGGGTTTGTGTATCAACAGATTCAACTCATACATATTTGATAACATTTACTGTGCTAGACAGCGACTAACAGTAACAATCGTATTAGCCCAGTTTGAATCAAATCCTGGATTTGTTTTACCTGGGTATTTAAACACATACATCACGGGGCAATGCTTTCTTAAACGGGATTTGTTGCTCTTAATTACTGAGTTCATTTACCAGACAGAACACATTTGTAGCAAGGTGGCGCCTGACAGTTTGTTGTTGTGTGTGCGTGCGCGTGCAGCAGTCTTAAAGCAGCCGCTCCCCAGTGACAGCTGTCTGACACAACACATTACCACGGCGGGGGGGGGGGGGGGGGCACCCTGGGTCAGGCGGGTCATGCGTTACCACCACCACCAGCAACATGTTCATCTCCGCCCCGGGTCTGTTGCTCGCACCTGCTTGTCTCCTGTCTGTTTTCCTTCCTCATTTTCCTCCCCTACCTCCTTCATTGACTCAGTCCTCCGAGCTCCTGAGTGCGGGGTGTTGACGGAACGCCGGCTTCAAGCCAGCAGCAGGCGGCGTACAAATAAACTAAATATTTCACATCTCTTTGTGTTACATATTCTTTAACCAGACACACAATGCTTTATTGTGTGTATGACATAGGACGCCTCTGTAACTGTTTGTTTTTGTAAGAGGCCTCTCAAACTAATGTGTTCATAGCCACATTCTGGCTGGAGGGTTAGACCATTACAATGGAATGTTTTCTGTGTGCTTTTTCATTTGTCTGGGGGGGTGATCTCTTCCTCCACACTGTTCAGGTATGATTCACCACAACGTGGCACTTTGAATGCGGACTGTATTCATGATGTTGTTCCTGACTTTGCAGTAGCCAGCAGAGGGAACATACTGGTGGGCAGTCACAGCTGCTCCACACAGACTGCTCCTCAGAGACCCCTCAGAGAGAGAAAATTGTTTAATGTACACCCTTTAAACGCATGCAACCAACAGGCAGACACATGTGTGTGTGTAAATTTAATCTACAGTGAATATAAATGAGAAAATAATGCATAATAAATATTGTTTAATAAAACAATGTACTAATATAGTTAATAATTCAATGTACTGTACACACTGGTCATGTTCTATCAAATCGGTAGATTCTTGTTCAATAAGTAATACAAGGACTATTATGAAACAAGTCCAAAGTGGGTTCTGCTTTTAGAAGGCGGTGCGGTTTCTTACCGTTGATTGAGGAATCTGAGGAAAACAAATGCACTAGAGCGCCTGATCCACACAGCCCTGCCCTACAGAGCCTGATCCACACATCACTCCCAGACTCCGTGTTTAAGGTGCAGTTCCACTGGGGGGATGGCTGGTGCAGAGAGAGCTGTCCCTTCCTCTATCTGCCACCGCCTTAGAGGTACAACTTCCGTCCTTTCACTTAACACCTCCTGACAAGTCGGCTGGCATCTCACACAGCGCGTTTCTTTTTAATGTATTCTAAAAACCTTTTGGAATCTCTTTTGTGGCCCAAAACCTCATGAATAAGGCATGGGTCTCCGTCAGCAATGATCGGAGAGTGGAGGCAGCCGGGACCCATCTATCACTGTCACCCGGCTCCCTGCCTGGCAGCGCACTCACACACACACACACACACACACACACACACACACACACATACACATGCACATACACACGTAAAGCATGCACACACACGCACGCACATACACACACGCAAAGCATGCACACAAAGCCTGCACACACGCACACACATGGCATGCATACATTCACACACAAAGCATGCACACACACGCACACGCACACACACACACACACACACACACATGCACATATGCACACACACACACACACATACAAAGCACACGCAAAGCATGCACACAAATCTGCACACACACACACACA
>JAOPUA010000028.1:20368029-20378228 GCA_027122455.1 Trisopterus luscus | reverse complement strand
TGGTAGATGTTGGTGTCAGCTCTAGATGTTTCATAGCTGTCTTCTTTATGGTAGATGTTGGTGTCAGCTCTAGATGTTTCATAGCTGTCTTCTTTATGGTAGATGTTGGTGTCAGCTCTAGATGTTTCATAACTGTCTTCTCTGTGGTAGATGTTGGTGTCAGCTCTAGATGTTTCATAGCTGTCTTCTCTGTGGCAGATGGTGTCAGCTCTAGATGTTTCATGTATTCTCCATTCCATGGATATGGGTGTTTTCTCAATTTCTCTGTTTTTGGAGGTGGTGTGACATTAACTCTGGCATAACATAGAACTTTTATACATCAGAAATACAAAAATAATTAAAAGTCCCAATATATATAATATGATGTAGCGATTAATAATAGCCGACGTAACACATTTGAACTTCAGCCTCCACCCTCTCATCAGCCACTATATACATGAAGAACATCCGCGACTGTGATGAGAGGAATATCTGGATTCCTCAACCTTGGCTGAATTCAGAATTATAGATGTCAGTGGCAAATTGTGTCAGGAATGCCAAGGATCTATAGGCAATTTTGTGATGCCCAACGCCCTGCATGGAGGAATGTGCTTTAAAAGTGAAACTCCCTGTAGTTCCTGACCTCCCATAGCCTGGAAAACCAGGCCCACGTCTAGAAAGCTCTAGGGTCTGGCGACGAGTAATGAAAATGGCCCAACTCGTTCCCAGAGTGACTTGCTAAGCAAATTCAAATTGTTTCTCTCGCGAGAACTCTGGATTTCCAGGGTAGACCTCCCAGGTCCTGACCGTGTAAACGTTTAATTAAAACAGGAAGGAGGAAGATAGAGTTGAAAAAACATGAAAAAATTGGTGCCGCTGATTAAAAAGTGCTGCAGTAATATTAAACATACAACCAAAGCCATCCATTCAAAATACGTCTGCTGTAGGTGAAGGTTCAGGCCGTGGCCCGGTTAATGCATTATGGTTTTGCATTAGAGGAGGTAATGTACTCTGTAGCGTTCTATATGACTTACCTCTGCGGGGGGTAAATGAATGTATCCCCAACCCCTGGCCTTGTTCTCGTTCTACACTGCACCAAAGTAGAAGAGATGACAACAGAAGGAACAGCTCAAAGTCCAACCGGCAGCAGAGAGCAGTGTAAAGTGAGTGTTTTAAGTTAATAAGGGCGCGGGGCTGGCTGGGAGGAGCAGAGGCGTTTCCATCCACTGAGCATTACGTTTCATGCTACATTTCTCCCTGTCAGGATTGTCTTTCACAGATGGGAATGTTATTAAATCCTCTTGCTCTGCGGCTCTGATTGATCTGATCAACAAATAAGACATTACCCAGATACAATCCATCATCTCCGCCCGCACCGCCACCACAACATCTCTGGGATTCATGGAGAAATCGCTGCAAAGAAAACAGACTCTGTGGTGTGGTGCTGTCCTTCGTGTGTGTGTGTGTGTGTGTGTGTGTGTGTGTGTGTGTGTGTGTGTGTAACTGTCTGCCTGATGCACACATTGCTGAATGCTTGCCTGCTTGCATTCCTCTGTTAAATCACATCCATTCCACATGACTAACATTTATCAGATACATATAAAAGATCACCTCTTTAAATATATCAAGCCATGCATGCAAAAAAAAAAGAAAAATGGATCTGTTTGAATACCAATGTAATAATTCACCACCTAGGTGGTGACACCGGTACCAGGAGGTTGATTCTGTCAATGTGGTGTTTACATGCATTTTTTTTATCCTTTTCTGAACAATCTTTCAATCTGAAGGCATGCAGAAAGTGTAGATGATAAATTGATTGACATTTTGTGTTTACTCATGACTTGTTAATTTCATATAATGTTTTGAGAAATGCTGCAGCTAATATAACAAATATCTAATGGCAGTACATTCCACGAAGGGCTTTCTAAATAATGTACTTATGACAGTCGAGTGGCAATTCATTACTGTGATTTGTCTGGTTATCCAGAGCCATACGCCGTTATTAGTGTTCATACTGAGCCACCTCGTCCAAGTGCAACGGATCATCGCAAGAGTTCAAATAAGTCCCAACCATCCAATTACATAAAGATACCACATAAACAAGAGCCTACATGCAATGTGTTGCATATCCCACATGTCCAGCCCAGAGTGCCAATCCATCCTTGGCAGTATTTATCTACTGCCAGTCTGTCAGGAGCATTCAGCATTGGGTCTTGCTCAAGGACTCCTTGTTTTCCACAAAAACCCTCTAGAAGACATATGGCTGCTGCGACCACATTCTATGTACAGTATGCAGTCCATGTTGTGCTTGTTATAAAGGACAATGTTATAATAAGTACAGCTATTATATGATTGCATTTTTTGACATTTCCCTCGCAAAAAGAAGTGAATTAGGGCCTGCCTAATGAATGCTAATGAAGGCTACATTTCCCTGCTAGGCAAGCATGGAAACAACTGTACAAAGGTTGGTTTGCTGTATTTCAAGTTATAAATGGTTTATTAGGCAAATCTGAAATTCCAATTAAAACACAAATATAAAAAATAATCAACTTGATATGGCATACAATTGAAGTACTGTGAAAGACTCTGATGAACACTTATTGCGTATTGAATTGTCTGGCACATTGAAATGATCCCCTAATATCGTAAGGTAATCAGTATAATTAGAGGAGGATAATTATGGAGGATTACTATGGCTGAAATGCCATTCTCCTCCACAGTGTTTTGCTTCCCTTTGTGTCCCCAGGACTGCGGTGCCTGGTGTGTGTCTCGTGGCTCCCCTCCAGATCCTGTGGATCCGGTGTTCTGTGTATTATTCACAGTTGACTCTGTGGCTCCCACAGCAATATCACGGCTCTATGATGCCTTTCCATCACCCTTGTACGGGTCTTTAGCCTTTCTTTGCCTTCGGTTTGCCATTGGAAAAGACCCAGCTTTTCAGTGTAGAAACCAATATAATCATGTGGTGTAATCATGTATTGTATTGTTAACGTTTCTTTCCCCAATGGCTGAAGGGAGAGAATAAAAAAGGACAAGTCCATGGTGCTGAGAAGCTGTGACCCTTACAGGCGTGAAGTACACTTCTTTATTTCCTCACCTTAAAGAGCTATGTTTTGCCAGAGTAAAAGTGACAGATTCTGTTTTCTGCTTGGCGCCAGACGTCCACGCTTGCCCATACAGAATGACAGGTGCATTTCCCCAAAAAGAGAGGCTGCAATGTTTTTCTGCCTAGCACTTGACAGTTTGCCTTCATCATAACATGAGTTTAAGGGGGTTGGAAACGGCATGATTATCCTAGCCCCCAGCAACGAATTGAATTCTTCATGGGGAAAAGGAGGCTGTTACAGACCTTCGAAACGGTGCTGATAAATCACCATACTAAGTGATTTCTTCTCCGGGTGCCATTTCTCTGACCTCTATCTTTACATTGGAAGTTGAAAAAAGGCTTTTTACTAAAGGTTACCGCATCTGTTGCAGCTGGTTTGTGCCACAGAATTCCAACAGCTTTTTTTTAATCATCTCCCTCTTTTTTGTGACAACAACTTCAACTTGTTCAATATTGTTCAGTATTTTACACACTTTGAGCACCTGCATCAGCAACAAATTGCCATATGTAAGAAAGCGGGAACTACAATTTCAGCTTCTATTTATGCAAAATATATGCTTAGTGAAGCTGCAGGGTTGTCAAGAGAAAGAGCTCTTGAAAGATCATGACTAAACAACCAACAAAAACATCCTCTCCCTCTCCACACCCTCCCTGCCTAGTATTCTCCCTCCTTGAAAAGTGTTGCATTTCACCCACTTTTTTATCGGCAGGAAAGATGAATTATACCAAACGTATCAGGGAAGGGACACCCTGATTGGTCAGAAATTAGCCCGCAGCGACCTATTCTCACGGTGCATTTCACTCACTGATAGCTGACCGATGTCGAAGTCACTTCTAACCATTTACACTCAAATAATAGCTCTTAAATCTTACAAACAATTCCTTTAAAGCTATTTGCATGCATGTACACGTGTCGACTGACTGCACTGCTTCTGTTTCAGTTCAAACACTAGGCAGGATCTCTGTGTGAATCTCTGCACCAGATCCTCCACTGTAGACTCGGTTGCATTAGCGAGTGGCTGCCGGAAGCATCCATTTTGTGAACGCCTAAGCGTACTCGGAGCCTAGGAGAAGGGGGGGGGGGGGAGATGGAGATGCAAGCCCCTGACACCTGTCGCCATCAGCCAGGGTGGAGAAGTGGAGTCGCTGGGACCCCTCCTGGGAGGGCACCGTGACAGTGAACAATCAACCAGTCTGTCCGAATGCTCCCCCCTCAGAGAGGGACCAGGCAGGCCGTCTGGGGCCCTCAGGGCTCGGCCGCTGGAGCTCTGGCTGGCCGGAGCCCGAGGAGGGGCCGCAGGCTCCATTTGCTTTTATTATCTTTGTACACAATCAATTGGCCAAATAAGTATTACCTTATAACTCAGGGGACCAATCTGGTATGGATTGAACCACGCAGGGGGTCCCATACCTCAACAAGAGTTAACATTAAGCTTGACAATAAAGATAAACTTTAAATGCAAAACACAAAAAAAAGAAAATCGAAGAAGTAATTACTGTCAAAGTATATCAAAGGATCTTTAGTTGATTGACATTATGTGGGGAATGTCTGAAATGAAAGGAGGGTTTTCAGTTTTTTTGGAGTGGTGATGTGGTGATGTGGTTTCCCGTATTCAGAGGAGGCTATGCTCTGCTTGTGGGGCCTGTCGTCTCAGTCCCCTGTGTTCTCTGCTTCCTTGACGTGTTGGAGAGCATCTGTCACGACGGTCTCTGGTCGTTAGCTCGTCTGTCAGCTTCGGACCGAAGCTAGCTTGTCAGCTGTCACTTTGAGCCCCGTATTCAATCTAGCAGTGTTCTTTGGAGACTCTCTGTCTTTGTCATACATGCCAATATTGATTCTGACATCCGGGGTGCTTTTGTTTCGCATTGGCCCTCTGGCATTGATTCTTTTTATTTCCTGTTTCTGGGGGGTGTCAGTGCATATCCGTGGAGGGGAGCGAGGAGGGGATGGGACCACTGAAGAACGGACCTCTTTTTTATTGAATCGGTGCATGTCACATGAAAAGCCTATTCCCCTGTGTGTTACTGGAGGAATGTTATCACACCAAATAGTTAACCACACAAATCTGTGTGGAGTGTGCATGTTCCTGTGATGTTGAATCTGTATTATTCAGAGCTCGCTGCTCTGAGCGTGCATTCTCACACAAACAAGGGACTGGAAAGTATAGAAAAGTAAAAGTTGTTACACGGTGTAACATAAGAAACAGGAGCTCCACAGTGTGGCTGCGATGAGCCACCAGTCGTCTGAACGGCGTATTGAGAGGCTCCAAGGCCAGCCAGGCATTAACCCCCACACAGGTTAATCCAAGCCAGAACAACAAGTGGTCCAAACACCCTGAGCCCAGCACCCGTAGATAGGGGAGGCAATGTATAATAAAAACTCTACTAGGTGTATTGGAATTGGAAACGGAATTGTAAGACGCACACACGCACACCCGTACACGCACGCACACACACACACACACACACACACACAAACACACATACACATACACACACAAACACACAAAGAGGCACTGCAGCTTCAAAGACCATTGAAATAGCGACAGATAGGAGTTACCATGACAACGCAAATGAATGGGACCTCAGCTTTGACGCCTAATGCAAGCTCTGTGTGTCTGTGTGTGTGTTTTTGTGTGTGTGTGTGTGTGTGTGTGTGTGTGTGTGAATAAAATTAAATATTGACATCTATGTGATAATCTCCATGGCAAAAATGACTATAATTAATGCATCTCAAACCTGCTTTAAATTATTTCTACCATACCCATGTCTGAAGATCTATTTTAAAATATAGATTTAAATTTGAGCCCTCTAGGGTTGTTGTGACTAATCACCAATGGTCTTACTGGTATTATTCCCTCATTCACATCTCTCTAGGAGACAGGACTGTTACATCCTACTGTAGGCATTCTAGCCTGAACATTTGGCCCGGAGAAAACAACAACAAACGAGACACGGGAATGGCTCTTGAACTTCATTTGCACTGGGGTCCGAACATGACAACATGTGCTCTGTCCATTCACTTGTGGGTTGGTTCTTCCGCTCATCCATTCAAACGAGCCCAGGGTGTGTGTGTGGGGGTTCAGAGGGGAGCGGTAACTGCGGCGAGGGGGCCGAGCCACTCAGGCCATCGCGTGTCTGCTTGCTGGTTCCCACTAATGAGAACTGGCACTAAAGGTGAATGCAGCTGCCAGTGAACCATTAGCCAGAGCATCCCTCTCTGGGTCCAAAATAACTCTCTATCCATTTGTAGCCGGGGGCAGATGGTTGGGCAATCAGGGAACCAGGGGTGACCACAATGGGGAATGCGTGCGTGCGTGTGTGTGTGTGTGCCTTGCGTGGGGCTTATAGATGGTGGAAATAGAGAGAGGAGCGGAAGGGGAGGGATAAATTATGGGAGTATGTTCTGCTGTTCGGTTCATGACCATCAATTATGTGCAGATTAATCTTTGTATGTGTGTGTGTGATTGTGTTTGTGTGTGTCTTTGTGTGTGTGTGTGTGTGTGTGTGTATGCATGTATGTATGGTTTTATGTACGGTTTTATGTCTACCTTAATGTTTCCTTGTTCATGGTCCCCCGTCTCCTCAATTGTAGGAGACCCGTCCAACGTTATGTATTTAATGACACGAATCATGAAATACATATGTGACTGTGGTATTGTTATAGGTCTCAATGGGGCGTGCGTTACTCGCTGCAGCACTAACAACATTGATTCCCCAACTCGTCCTGCCATCTTTAATCATATCCAGAATCAGGACAGATCAATATTTAAAGTCGGTACCACCCCCTCTCCATTCTTTTAAAGGATATATTTGTGTGGTCAAAAATGCTAGCAGTAATATCACAAATGGCAACCAGGCGCTCAAGGTAGGAGGTCGTAGCGGGGGGGCGTGGCTACCAGGCCCTCCAGGGAGGAGGTTGTGGGGCTATAGGAGGTCGTAATTGTTCCATGTTGCGCCACAATTGCCTATCTGTGTGTGATCTGTTGTGTGTGAAATTCATTTCTAGCTGGGTTTCTGGTGTGCCTTAGACCCAAAGGGTTTGGGGTTTACAGGACGGAATCGAACAGCCAGCGTGCTTGAAGTTGTTGCAAAACATTAGTTCCTAAAAAGGCAGTTTGGGAGGGGCCTCTGCTGAAGCACAGAGGACCAGGAATAAGGGAGGTGGGAGGGGCCTCTGCTGAAGCACAGAGGACCAGGAATAAGGGAGGTGGGAGGGGCCTCTGCTGAAGCACAGAGGACCAGGAATAAGGGAGGTGGGAGGAGCCTCTGCTGAAGCATAGAGGACCAGTAATAAGGGAGGTGGGAGGGGCCTCTGCTGAAGCACAGAGGACCAGGAATAAGGGATGTGGGAGGGGCCTCTGCTGAAGCAGTGTGTTGAACCCTGTGATGGACAGTATGAATAAAAGTCTCTCAGCTGGGGGAAGGGCGATACTGAGGGGGCTGTGGTATATAAATTGTGCTCTAAATACTGTCTGATATGCATATGAAATATACAAATGCATTTGCATTATTTTGTGTTTAAAAATAATCTGTACAAATGCAGTCTACTTAGGTTTCCGGTAGTGACTGTGTCAACCTGCAAGCTAAAGAAGTGTTTTAGGAAAATAATGTTGCAGAAAATGATTTCAGGTGTTTTCAGATTACCAACCGCCAACAAGATAAAAGAAGTAGGCTGTCTAATATCCCGTTTGGCCAGCAGGAGTCGAGGAGCGTGCAGAACATATCTGTCAGACATTCATATCTTCCTATAAATCATTGGGGTTTTTGGGGAATTTAATAAAAAACAAAAATTATATATACCTTATATATTGTGCTATATATATGTACTGTGTGTGTGTGTGTGTGTATATATATATATATATATAATGTTATTATTAATACTCTGGAATACTGGAATTTGAACAGCCTCAAGGCCTTCATCTTTCATTAGCGTGTAACTCATCATGGTCATTAGTATTATCATATACTTTATGGCCTAGGTCATGTCATTAGTATTAGTATCGACTGTACGGCCTACTTCATGTCATTAGTAGGCCTAGTAGTATACTACTGTATGGCGAATGTGTGTGTGTGTGTGTGTGTGTGTGGAAGGGCTCGAGCTCAATAAATTAAATCGGGATGCGCATATATCGTCCACCTATGCCCATGTATGGTGACAGCAGCAACGCTTGTTGTTGTTGTATAATCTCCATAGTTCCAGGAGTCGAGGAAGCAGCATAGTTAACGTTTCCCCTGCAGACGTCTTGCTGGGAGGATGCCCGGGTAGAGCTGTGAGGCCACGGCGGGGACACGCACTCCGAGGAACATGAAGAGAGGCAGGGGCCCCTCGGTCCTCTCTGCAGAGGGAGAGTGCTATAGATTGATCGCTGTACGGGGGGCACCCCTTTCACCTTGTTGTGTCATTCTACTCTGGCAATAAACACCGCTCTACCCGCTGGACTCTTCAGTCCACATGGGTGTTGGACTTGTTGGGGACCGTGTGTGTGTGTGTGTGTATTTCTTTGTGTGGGATTGTGTGGGATGTGAAAGCGATGCAGGTGATGTTACAAAGAAAGAACAAAATAATGATGAAATGCGGCCCTCTATAAATATCGGTCCCCATAGTCATGTATATATAAAATGTATACTGTAATGTATACTATGAGGTCTCAAAGCAGTGGCTTCTTGTATATTATTTTGCTAGTCGTAAAAACCTATTGACCTTTTGCATCCTTCATGTGAAAATAAAAGCTTGGCTTGGTCCTTACCTGCTATGTAGCAACAGATTAAGTCAGCCAATCAGTAGATCATGGAGCACAGCTGGGTCATAACTTCTACCAGGGCCACATCGTGACACACACACCTGCTCCTTCCCGTGGTTAACGGGGTGAGGCAGGAGGGTGTAGGGTCCCAGGGCTTCCGGTGAGGTCGTGACCCCTTGATTGATCAACACCATCACCGACACCATCACCAACACTATCACCATCACCGACACCATCACCATCACCGACACCGACACCATCACCATCACCGACACCAACATCATCACCATCACCATCACTGACACCAACACCATCACCGACACCGACACCATCACCATCACCATCACCGACACCAACACCGACACCGACACCAACACCATCACCGACACCAACACACACCACCACCAACACAACCACAAGCAGAACCAAGACCACCACCACCAACACTTGCTTTGGGAAAGCTTGCATATAAAATAATCATAATAATAATTTATAATTCTCTTCATGTGTTTGTCGAATTCCTCTGCATTTGCTCATGTGGGACATGCAAATGCTTAGAGGATGCCAGTTTCATGTTGAGTTCATGTAATTTGGTATACATGAGGGCATTGATATTTGCAATATTACATTTGGATTTAATATTCTTCAAGAGGCCACTCATAACCTAACGTAACGATTCCCAAGATAGACAGGATAAGAACAATGACAATGTCATGAGGGTCATAGCATAACATCTTAAAACAGAACAGAAGCAGTTCATATATTCCCCTATTAGCACTAAAAAATATATAGATTCATGGATGAATGGATACACACACACACACAGTCATACACACACAGACACATACAAACACACTCACACACCCTCAAACATTCACACACGCACACGCACGCACGCACGCACACACGCACACACACACACACACGCGCGCAAACATATGCAAACATTCACTCACAAACACTCACAGACTTGTACGAGGACATCACCTCAGAGGCATACCACCACAAGATTACAAGCGTGAGAGACAGAGCCTTTGACAAGCCTCTTATACCGGCATGGCGAATAAAAAAGCCAGCTGTCCCTAATGACGGCTTTGCCACCCTAATCAAGAGCCGTAAACGTGCGTCTGAAACACGACCCAAGCTGTCACAGCACGTTCGGAGGGTTATACTTTCGCTTGTTCATAATAAACATTATCTCTGCTTGCCGTGGGATAAGTGTTTGTGTTAGTATGGAGGAAATATTACCGTTTCAAATAGCCAAGCTGAAGATGTGTGAAAATAAATAGAATGAATGTAATGAATACATTTAAACACAAGGGCCATGACAAGGTCATACTCATTTATCTAAATGTGCGAAATTTAATTTA
>JAOPUA010000028.1:20134910-20150215 GCA_027122455.1 Trisopterus luscus | reverse complement strand
CTCACTGAATTGCTATCTGGTAATAAGTGTCATTTTCATTTAATTTAGATTAAGAAGTCAAGATGGTGTAGTGTTTCTGTGCAATGCTATTAGAGATGCGTGTGTTCAACACAATGTGGCCATGACCTCATGATCCCCCCACCTATATAGTCAGTGGTGGAAGGAGGTTCTCAAGGCCTATTTTAGTTTCAGTGGCATTATGGTCATGTTGACAGTTGACACACATTTTTACAATCACGATAACTTGACATTTGTTTGCTGTAGACGAAAGCTTCATAGTTTGGTTTTACCAAAACCAGGGAATGATCACCCTTTAAATATTTGACTATGCACTGAACCTGCCTCTTCTCGTTTCCTGCAGCCCCCTGCTCTTGGTTGTTGACAGTGAGAGGATGCTAAGCTACTCTTTTAGCCGTTTGGCTAACACTCTTTCCAATAAGGTCAGGAGGTTATGATACCCATGAATCGGTTGGCAGCGTTACCTCAAATGTGCCCAAACATTGTACCGACGGCTAGTGTGAACTGCATTCTGCCGTGGGGGCGGGCCGCCGCTTGTTTACACTGGTTCTATTAGCACAGTGTCGTGAGGCTCATGTACCACTGCCTTAAGCTCTGTTGGCAAGATGGTACAGCTTGCATATGGAAGGCCTTACATAGCCTTATGTGGCCCCTTTTTGAGGTTTCATTGATTGTCTCTTTCTACATTTACAGCATGTTATTTTTGGAATTAAAAACATACCATTTTCAATCAGACGAAATCAGCAGTTCTTCAATGGACATGTTAGGCTGTGTCGGGAACAGGTTAACTGATACTATGCGCCCCTCCCCCACGACGGCTTGCATCACTCCATTGATACGACACATAGTACTGCAACATGGTAGAAGGCCCTGGCTAGCCTACAAGAGCACCATCACATGACGGGTGTTGCATGGAGTACAGGCTTTTACTTGAGTTTCCATGGCCCTTATACTCTTCATCTAGTGCTTCTGTATGAGTGCAGCCGGCCATCTCTGCCCTCTCAGCCACCTGGAAGGGTCACTTGCTGACAAACCACCCCGAGGGCACAGTAACCTGGCCCCTCAGAGCACACTCCCTGGGTCCTCAGAGCTGTGAGGTGATTCAGCTCTTAAATGTGAAGATGTTTGGCAACACTTCAAAAGAAATCTCTTTTCAAAGAGGTTAATAAATAAATAGACATGTGTCACACAAAATACTATCTGTCATCACATTGGTGATGCCAAAACTGTTTAAGCCATAGTACGGCAGTGCTTGAGTATTTGGCTCATTATCCAGTTACCCGCCATTGAATACCAGCAAAAACTTACGCATCAATATTCAATGACCCGGTTTTGTCCATTTTGTCCTGTTCACTTGCATGGAGCCTATGAAATTATTCAAATTAGGTAGTTTAAACACTTGGATGTACTTGTATTATTACAGAAGTTAATCTTCCTGCTGTAAAAGCAGGATTCCCACTAAGGGGTGGTCCCATAGTTCATTATGGAAGGTTCAAGAAATGCCTCATGCTCACTGATCAACATGGATCTGATTCAAAAGCATTTTTGCGGAGCAGATTTTGTCAGCCTGGAGAGTTGGATCATTAACAGTGATAAACAATTTCTTGTGTAGTCATTTCATTTCCAGGGTCGCACTCAACAGTTTGTTCAGCCTTTGTGGTCTACAGCCCCCGCAAGCACAAGGAGGGTATAATAACCTTCTCTAGGTCACTCTGTGGTATAGCAGAAGGTAATTCAAAATGAATCCAACAGAAAAGGTTCTTAACATAAAATGCACTAATGGTCCAACAGATGATCTGAGTAGACACTAAATATTTCACATTCTCCCAAGCAGTGGTGGTTCCTCGTTTTTCTCATGGTTTCAAAAGTTTGGTACAGAAGTTCTGCTTTCTATCGTATTTTCTCGTAGATATCCATTATTCTCTGCGACCACAAAGGTCATTTTCAAGAATTGTGTGAGTCTCTACGTAACTCTAGATGTTAAAACAAACAGTAGTGCAAATTATTTTGGTGTTTTATTGCAATGAAAGGGAAATCATGAAACAGAATCGATCGTGAAACTCAAATTATTTGGGTGAACCATACAGTATGAAAAGAACTGACGTCCTATTTAGTAGCACACCTTTGGCAATGCTTCAACGGATGAGTATACAGAATTGGCTTGGGCCATTTCCATCTCCATAGGGGAGTACCGGATCAATATAGGTTATAAATAAAGGCACTCATTCAGAATTGGCAATTAGCCATCTTTCCACTCTGTGCTTGATATTCACTAATGAAGGTTCTCCTCTTGAGGTAGATCCCTTGTGGTTGGTTAGATGTTTGTGGAAGAGAAGGAGAAGGTATGACACTCTGTGTCATACATTAAAATACATAAATAGTCAGGGATGTCACAATAAAGCCCGAAGGCTTATTTCCATCGTGGTCCCTGTGTGGCAGTGTGGTAATGGTTAACGTTTACACATTGGCTTTGAGTACTTCAATCGTCTAAGGGTTGTCACATGTTTGCTGTTTAGATTATCAAAAATGCTGAATGTTTTTCCCACCTGCTGCAAAAAGTCCAACATCTGCAACTTCAGTCAGCTTCAAAATATTTTTTACTCTCCCTTTTAATACTTGAATAATAAAAATAGTAATGCAACTTTCATGTCCTAAGCCTCTTCTCTTTTTGAAATTTCTTCATCAGTTTCTTTCTATTCCAAGAACCGTCCTGGCATTTCTGCCATTTCTGTTTTCTCTTACCCTTCCTTTCCCGAGTCTAATCTGGTTCGCAGTGCATTTGCCTCGTCCCTTAATTTAATTCTGCTCAATCTTTGTGTCCATCTAGTCCCCTCTCTGTTGTCCTCTGCGTCTGGGTTCTGCAGTGACGTGGACTTCCCTTTCCCCTCCGGTCACATGACTGCAGATACGGGTGTGGTCCTCTCTGCATTCCACCCATACCCCCCTCCCCCTCTCCGCTAGGCACACGCACAGGTACACAGACGAGTTGAGTGAAGTCCTCATAAAGGATGGGTTGGAACTAGGCCGGCCGAAGGAGCTGTGTGGATTAAGAGGAAATGGTGTGGTAGGAAACATTGTGTGTCGGTCCTTTCATTAGAGAACTCCACGTGTGTGAAGAGCTCTTGTAGTGTGGAGTCGTACTTATCTCTCTACCTTCCTCTCCGTATCTGTGTTTAGACATGTAAACATCCATTCAGTGTCAAGGTGGCTTTCTAAACTATTGACATGATCACAGTTTACAAGAGACAAGTTTTACAAATGTTGTTTGAATGGGTTCAGGGGCAACATGTCATGCAGCCATAACAGGAAGTACGCGATCGCTAACACTGTGCAACAGTTCCAACCCTCTGAGGGTGGTGCCACAGACGTGTGTGTGTGTGTGTGTCTGTGTGTGTGTGTGTGTGTGTGCGCGTGCGTGCGTGCAGCAGGAAGGCTTTACTGGGTGAGGGCGGTGCAGTGTTCTGATTTGGTATGCAAGGCAGGTGTGTCTGCAGAGGCAGGGAGGTGGAGAGTGGGACAGGAAAGAAAATAGAGGAAACGATAAGAGGGAAACACGGCAGACCCAGATCCAGTGGGTAGTGGAGACACCATGTCTTCACTCCCTGATACTGAACCACCACGCTTATGTAAGCTCTCTTCTCTGCCCAACCCCTACATCCATTCATCACGACGTCTGTCATCTTTTAGGTGCATTACATTCGATGCATTGAGCTCCAAATGTGACCAACAGTGAAAGCAACCATAAAGATGAAACCCAGGCATTGTATTCTTCATGCAATTACAAACAATTCATCACATAATAATAAACTTGTTTTTATTTTAAAAAACAATTGAACGTTTATATATTATTAATTCAACGTTTTACATGAGTGTCTAATTAAATGATTTATTACAATGTTCCATTAATTAACATTTTCCAATTTCCAAATGTCAGAGACTGAATGATGCAATCAGATTGATTCGGTATGGAGGTACTCATCAGTGAAGCGTTGCTGTGTTTAATTCACTGCGCAGCCATTGCACCGCAGTTATGGATTGGTGCTTTGAGCACATTTTTAAGTGGACCGAATGGTTCCATGGATTATGGAAAGGGAGAAGAAACAAGAACATTATGTGAGGACCAGATGCAAATACATTATGTGATGCATGAAAAGATTTTGAGGACGCTTGACATGACTACACATTTTAATATTATTGGTTTCTTGGTAAGGAACCTACAACATACATGTTGCAATCAGGCAGTATTAAGCTGCTCTAAGTGACTGTACTGGCCACACCAATTTCATGCACCATCACCCTCAGCCTTATGTGTCCAGTCTGATAGATTGTCTATCAAAGACCAGTTTCTAATACCCTTTTGGACCAAAAGGTTCTGTGTTTAAATCCACACCCGTACCTCTTTCCGTCTGCTACATGAGGCAGGCCTACACAGAGACCATCTACACACCAGCCAATGGCTGCCCCCATTTAGATGGAGTGTGATACAGAAATGTTATAGATGTGTGCAACACAATCCTGTTGACTAAGCGCTTCCATCCACACAGCCTGGCCTTGAGGTGGCTCCTCCTTTTAACCTTTAGTCCATAACTTGTACACCTGACTCAGAACACACCTAGACTAGTTCACCCACAGACAAAATCAAATGCTCAACCTATACATGCTACACTTTTTCGTCTTTGACTGCACGTATTGGTGTTTCGAGGTTCCCGTTGTACTGTCTCCGCTGGTGTATCAAGTTTCCGGTAGTACCATTTCAGAACGCTGATGTATCAAGATTCCGGTAGTATCATCTCCACTGGTGTACGGAGGTTCCGGTAGCACAGTCTCCACTGGTGTATCAAGGTTCCAGTTTTGTCGTGTAGATTCTTGCTCCTCCTTGCAGACATGCCCAATTCACCCATAGTGTATTGAAAGTGAACTTGGTCTCTCCCGCCATGGCTGACTTCATAGTTGTGTGAACAGGCAACAGGAACGTTGGTCTCCCAGTGGTTAACTGGGAGCTGTGTGTGAATGGTCCTATGGTGTGTGTGTGAATGGTCCTGTTTGATAGAAGGGGGGCAGCGGAGCGGGCCACAGCGTGTCAGCAGCAGGCTTATCAGCCGCTGCCTCCAGAGTTGTATGCTGAAGGAGCCCACAGAGGTGCATTGTGCTGCGTGGGAGAGGCATGACAATGTTCACGACTCTTGGCACTCATGACTGTTGACCCAAGACGCTGTCTTGTGCGAGCCAATGGTTATTTTTTGTGTTGTACAATGGTGCTAAAACGTTAGCTGGACAGATCATAAATCAAGTAAACTGTACCACTGATGTTTACAGAGTCACATGATTGCAGCTTCAATGGGCTTATATTCTTGACTTTGAGCTTTGTCTGTTCTCTAAATCAATGTCATTTTTCTATTGAAGAATAATGTGGTTAGATGGCTTAATATTTCTGAACTGAAGACTTGGTACCAGAAGACTTGACTCAACACAAGGTTATTCCATTCTTAAAGACCTTCTAACCCGGCTCTCAGTTATCACAGGTAGAAAAGGGGATCAGGGAACTTTCAAAATAGATGCGGTGTTAATTTGAGTCTTAGTCAAACAACAGCACATAAAGGTGTGTCTGCGTGGGAGAGAGAGTGAGAGCAAGAGGGTTTTTTTAAGCCTGTGTTACTTTTGCTCATAGTGTAAAACTTCCTTGTAATCCGCTGTGACATGAGTTGAACACCAGGCAGGGCTCATTTGAAATGTTTTGTATGTCCTACAGTTTTACTACCTTTTACATCTTTGCACAAAAAATCTTTAATCTGGAAGCGGAATAACTTTTTTAAATGATGACTCGTTTCTTGGCGTGTTCTTACTTTTTATGTGTTACTATCTGAGATTCCTCTGTCCCTACAGGTATGACTTGATTGGACACTATTTAACAATCTGTATCTTTGTGTAAACCAAAAGCCTTCCTTTGATGTTCAGCTTTGTTGATGGAGTGAAATATGTCCCCTTTAACATATTGTGATGTTATGCATCCAACCAAAGTGGATCAGTTAAAACCCTCAACGAATTGAAGAAAACCATCAATGCCACTGTGGTTCTAATCCCCTAGTGTGCCTTTTCCTGAAAGAGAAAACGATAACAATAACTGTGATCATGTTATTATAAAATAATGCATTATGTGGTTTGTGTGAAAAGTGTAATTTTGTCTAGAGTAAACATATCGACCCATGGATGTTTTTGCCTCTCTAAAACAGCTCTTCTACGCTGTTCTATTTGTGAGTTACGTTTAAGTAACAACAATAAGTGCTCTATAAAATTATGCTTGAGGCTGACAGTTAATTGCAATAAATTAGATCAATGCTTAAAATATGAAACTAAAACAAGCTTCTCCCTGTCTCGTGTTCGCTGCCCCAAGAGACGTCCACTCCCCTTTGATGGCTTCATCCGCATGCCTGGTTGGACCTCTTCAATGCACTGCCTCACTCAAACCTGTTTCTGTTCCTCTCTCTCTCTCTCTCTCTCTCTCTGCAGTGAGAAGAGGAAGTCCACCAGATCATGATTACATCCTCGTCTCCAGACCTGCTGACTGGGACGTGCAGATTGGGTTAAGGATCTAACCTCATTGATCCTCTCGGGCCGCTCCAACCCACCTGGGAACGACCAGACCTGACAGAAGGGTTCCTCAGCTGCTGCCGCTGCCTCTTTGACCAGGTGTGAGACGCCGTGCCGAGGGGCCAGAGACCACCGAAGCGGGGAAGATGGCGAACAACGCTGCGGAGCACCCTCCGGGGAACTCGGTGGCGGACCCCAGCCAGGAGGGGGACTTTGGCATCACCACCATGGACCTGAGGAACCTGATGGAGCTGCGCAGCGCCGAGGCAGTGGCCAGCATCAGGGACAGCTACGGAGACGTGCAGGGCATCTGCCGCCGGCTCAAAACCTCGCCCATAGAAGGTGAGGAACACCACCCCCACAGCAACACTATACACGCATTAAAAAAATCTATGTATACTACATTTTGAAGCCTCCAGGTACAAATCTTCTCTTCAATAAAGGCTGTGTCTGTAACAAGTCGCTCTCGCCCCCTCTCCCCCCAATTACGCAAAGTGCATCTCACCAGCGATCCATTCAGGGTTCCTAAATGAGTTCCAGCGGGTCCCCTGATGCCATAGATCATCACTCTGTTCCATTTAGTAATCAAAGGACGACCGTAACATCCATCGTAGAAATGACGAAGGTTAATGAATTACAACAAGTGTATTTTCGGTGTGCTAGTAGGGGGATGGGGCTGCAGATGAACAAACACATAGATGGCAGATATCAGTGCTGGGTCCCAATGCTGGATTATTCGTTCAAGGAACTTTAGGCCTGTAGGGTCCGCTAGTACTCACTCAATGTATACTCATACAATCACATGGCCAAACGCGCGCGGCGATGTGTGCTAATTTGCATAAAGCTAACTGAAGTTAAACCTTTGCCCCGCCCCTTCAACGCGATACAATCCCCCACTGGCACACAAGCCTTTCCACAATCCCACAAACGAAATGTGCTCTACTTTTTATACTAGATTGAGCACAAGGGTTGGTACACAACGAATAATCAAATACTTGTTCACATGGGAATATTCAAATCCCTAAATTTGTATGTTTGGAAGATGGGATGGATGGATAGGTAAGAGGGAGAACCCCATGTGAAAATATGATTGAATGATTACTGAATAAGAATATAATACTTCCAGTACTGCTGGTGAGGCCTTAACAATAAAGTATATTTTAAAGACTGGGTTCATCCTCAATTAGACTTAATGTACACAGATATTGAACTTAGCTTTATAGCTTTACCTGTTCTCTATTCATTTAATATAAAAGGCAGCAAACGCCTCTAGGACAAAATACTATCTAGTCCATGCTTTTATTCCAAAGCAACTCAACGACTAGACATCGGGCATCGAACCCAGGACCTATTGGCTGGCAGACAGACATCCTAACCACTAGACCACTATTCTGTTGACCCTCAACAACACACCTTATTGTAAGGTTTTACTTCAAGGAAATGTCTCTCAAGCCTCATCCACTAGCTGTATGTAGCGAGCAGGAGAGAGTCGTGTCTAAAGTGTGTAGACTGTGTTTTTCACGCTAGTCTCTACTTTGGAGTCTGGCTGCTCTAAGCACTCCCTAATGGAGTCTAGTGTCCTTGGAATGCATGCATACTGTCAACAACATTCCCTTTCCATTAGTCCAGAGGTTTATCCCCTCCAGAACTCCCCACCCCAGGTTCTATCTATGAATCCTCTGGATGTAATGATAGATAGGGATCCTCTAAGACTGTACCCCTCATTTAAAGACCCCATCCAATGGAAGTCAATGGCACCATCACCAGTAAGGCGACTGCATTAAACCAGGTGTTTGTGGTTGGGACATGGCTTTTAAAACAGTGGGGGGGTTTTTAGCGGTGGCTAGGGTACAGATTTGCCCCGGATGTTTTAATCCTTCAAAAACCAAAGCGTGCTGTCCATCATCATGCTAAATGGTAAACTTGACTCGCACGATGCAATTGGATAAAGTACTTGAGTTAATCGCCATTGCAGGCGTTCCGGAACTACCTAATTCAGTTGTACACCCGAGGTCAGCACAAATCCAGTTCTGGGAACAAATATATGACGCATACCTCCATTGAATAACGGTAATATGGAATTGGTCTTTCATTGTTTTAATGATACTCAACTCTAGGTTACTTTACCAGTTCTAACCAGTCACTCAGTTCACATGCGCCCAAACCGTAGGCCTACTAGGGTTTCGCCCCGTAACCGTAGAAACGTAATGGGCGACATACCGTGAGGTGGGCCAGTACCAGTGATGGACCGTAGAACCGTTGCAGGGTTGTTGGGCCGTACCGGGGTTGGACCATGGAACCGTACCGGGGTTGGACCGTAGAACCGTAGCAGGGTTTTTGGACTGGGGGTGGTTTACAGCGGACCAAATGGTGTGCCTGTGAGCGGTCTTCACACAGAGCCATGGCCTGAGCTCGTGTCCCTGGCTCGGCTGCAGATGACTTGCTGTGCTGCTCAGAGCCAGGTGGCATCCTGCCCGGTAACGCCCTGCCCAGTGTGACCGGGCTGCCGGGGACTCCCGGTATCTGGTGCTTGGGTTGAATCTCCGACTTAGTGGAGGAAATCCGTCCCTCTCGGTGTAAGAAAGGCTCATTCCATGCCCTTGCCCTGGAAGTCAATGAGCTTGCTTGTCATTCTTTGTCTGTGCTGACAGGCATAGTTTGATCTGTGAACAGCTGCTTTCCTACATGGAATTACAATCGGAAATGTTCTGGAGTCAATATTTATCTATTTTTGTATTTTGAGCCTTGTGAGAGATATTTTTTATCAAATGTTTACCATAAAGCTTTCTGTCTGGTTACATTTATGGTGTCTGGGTAAACCAAACCAGAAAGACTTAGACGGGAAACCCATATTTCGAACAATGAAAATACACCAGATGTGTTATGTTAAAGGTGCTATATGTAACAAATGTACGGTTCTAAATCACAAAACGACCGGGATGTGTCGTCAGAGATGAAGGAACATGCAAAATCGAAATATTGGCTTCTCCGACAGTAGAGCTCCAGCCAGGGTGTTGGAGTCCCTCTGTGATGAACGATCGTTTACATGGGGTGAGTGGTGACTGGTGGCTTTGACTTCTGAATCTTTCATGAAGTACAACGAGCAGTTCGCCCTACAAACGACAGCTAGAAGCCTATTTAATACTGACCATTGCACAAGGTGCGCAGAACACATTATTTCTGTTGTTGTTCCTTTAATTCAGAGCAGTTTTTCTTTTGTCTTTTTTGTCTGGATATGTATTGATTTAGCTTAACGTTCCCAAAGCCTTAGGCTGTGGATGCAGCGTGTTCATCAGGAGTCGACCAAGAATATTATATCCATTTTTCAGCCTTGCTACTAGAGTAGCCACGCAATGAAGGAGCCTGTCTATGGGACTGCCGTATGGGTGGAATGCTGGATCAAATCAAACTCCAGGATGGGAACGCTGGCCCCTTCTACCTGTAGAAGAATGCCGTTTTATACTTTGAGAGGAGCCGTCTTGTCTCAGACTCTCGTCTTGTCTTGAAATATGCAGAAGGCATTCTGAAACCTGTCCTTAATGTTGAGTACCAAACCTATGAGCAGTTCAGCAGAACAGGTTCCAGAGGTCTTCTGAGATGATTGGCAGCTTGGAGATAGGCCTGTTTCTTCAGCAGGGGCTGGTCACCATAACTGAGGTAGTTTGGGAAACATCTGTTGGAGACGTACTTATTATTAATGCAAAGTAAAAGTTGTTTGAGGAACTTGGATTGAATCCCTCCTAAATATTTGTGCAGGTAATGGTGATGTTGGAACATGTTAAACCCCATGAATCCCCCAAATCCCCTGTAGTTTGGTCTTTGTTATGGTGGGACGGTCCAAATGAGATGGTGTAATATGTTTGCATGGGAATAAGGGGTTGCTTCGGCATTGCTGCGGAGCAGAATTTTGTTTACAGTACCCAGTCGTCTTGATTTGATGTAAATGAGTCACGCACATACTTAAATTCATAGGCCTCTCTTTTGTTTGTGTGAATGCGTTCAGAGTCAAAGAGGCACAGTGCTCCCCACAGTAGACCTCTTTTGTGAACCAGTGGAGTCACCGAGCATCAGAGCTGATGTTTCCGTGTCAGCATATTGAAGACAGCAGTGTTGTGAAGAGCCAGCATTGTGCTATGGACTACATGGGCTGACATACACACAAGAGCATTCCTGTCTAAGCACTGCTTCACACACGCCATGAGCCATGGGGCCAGAGCTGTCCCTGCTGAGTGGAAGACTGCTCTTTGAAGGGATCTAGGGAGAGGCAGGAGAAGACATGTCACTGATCTTTACTGCCACCCTTACTCCCATGTCCGCTCCCTCCCATCACTCTCGGTTGCATTAGCCTGCGTAGCCTCTGTCCTTCTCCTTGGGTGTAATCATGCATAAAGGGTTAGGCGATGGGCCGTATGTATGGATTCAAAGTCACGCCCTTGTCTCCTCCATAGTGTAACAGTGTAATATATTGTAGCAGCCACTTATGGACAGACATAGCCTGGTCTCTATGTTTAACAATGGATGAACAGCTGGCTTTACAGTGGCATACATTCAGTCATTGTACATTACATGTGGGTAAATTAAGCTACATTTTGCGGAATCAAATATGTAAGGGTGGCCTTTTTTTTACTGAATCTGAATCCAAATTGTTTAGAACCAGCATCACAAAGGTATGGCGATGTGAAGGAAGAAATGGATGAGGTGACGCACGTACGCATGCACTCTGCACGTCATTCTTATTAATCATCAGGATCATAATTGTGTCTCCTCCCTCTTTCAGGTCTTTCTGGCAACCCTGTTGATCTAGAGAAACGGCACGCTTCATTTGGGAAGAATTTCATCCCACCCAAAAAGGCCAAGAGTTTCCTGGCGCTGGTGTGGGAAGCTCTGCAAGATGTCACCCTCATCATCCTGGAGATCGCTGCCATCATATCCCTGGGCTTATCCTTCTACCATCCACCAGGGGGGGACAGTGAAAGTAAGCGCAAAGAAGCCCATTCATCAGGGATTCATTATCTATTGTTTATGACCTATATAACACTGCTTGTGGTCGACTAACGCAATAGTGTGCAAATGAGGTATGACATAAAAATACATTCTTACAATTTAAACCAAACCTCTCCAACGGTGAGCGTGTGACTTGGTGGAGGACGGCAGTCTTGACTCCCCCCCCCCTCGGCTGTGCCCCTCAGGTTGTGGCCAGGCAGCGTCCGGTGTGGAGGACGAAGGCGAGGCCCAGGCGGGCTGGATCGAAGGCGCCGCCATCCTCTTCTCGGTGGCCATCGTGGTGCTGGTCACGGCCTTCAACGACTGGTCCAAGGAGAAGCAGTTCCGCGGGCTGCAGAGCCGCATCGAGCAGGAGCAGAAGTTCACAGTCATCCGCAAAGGCCAGGTCATCCAGATCCCTGTGTCGGAGATCGTGACGGGCGACATCGCGCAGATCAAATACGGTGAGACCTCCCGGAGCAACCAGTTTGAAAAAGACGGCACCATGTTCAGCTAGTGGTTAGGAACAGATCACTACCAGAGCACTAGGTCATCTGAGATGGGACGCGGATGGTACAGCAAGGGAAGCACAGGACCGCAGTGGAATTTAAACTGATACAGATTCTGAAAACGGTCTCCACCTAAAGAGGATTCAACTATGGTTTGCGCTTCGCAACTTTTATTTTACAAATGACTCCACTTCCCTTTATCCCTTCGAGAACCCAGTGACTAAGAGGCGTCAGCGCAGTGGCAAGGGAAGGAGATCTCCTCCTTCTCAGCTCAGTGGGGGCCAGACGGGCTGACATTAGGATCAGAATAGCGGCTATATAATTAAAGTAATAACACAAGTCACAAAGCCAATCAAAATCTGATGTTGTGCCGCTGCAGTCTGGTGCTGAGCGGGTCTCTGGAGCCTGGTCATTATAAACCATGTAGGGGTAGTGAGTCACAGAGCAATGCAGATAGGTGTACATATGCGTTTATACTAGGGGGTTATACTTTGAAGTGCACGGATCGAGAGCGCATTTAGTCATTGTAGGTAGCAAAGGATGAATCAACGTATCATTCTTTCTAGAAGAAAGTTATATGGACTCAAACAAATGGCACATATATACTTCAATACATAGCGTAGGACAGTGGCCAGGTGAGTTAAGTGACGCTGGTAAAGTGAGTGAGTGCGGTCCCTGAGACTAGCAGGCGGAGCTCTCGGTTGAGGTCAGCAATTGGATACCAGTTCAAACAGCGGAACATGGGTGATCCTCATAATAATGGGACGGTGCAAGTATGAGCAGCTTTGAGGGATGTGTGTCGTAGGACAGTAGAAGGGTTCACCCAGCTACACAGGGACCCTCGTAATAGTGGGTAAAGCATGCGAGGGCCGCTGGTGTCTGACTCCCCTCGCTGCCTCTGGTGATCCAGGGGACCTCCTGCCAGCCGATGGCATCCTGATCCAAGGCAACGACCTGAAGATCGACGAGAGCTCTCTGACGGGCGAGTCCGACCACGTCCGCAAGTCCCTGGACAAGGACCCCATGTTGCTGTCTGGTGAGACCATCGCCTTATACGGAATCAGATAGGAAGTGAACTGTGTCCACACGATAATTTCAAACAATAACACTCTTATACACTGCTGAATTATACACTGCTTCTTCATCCATTTATTTGTATGCGTCTTTCTGTTGTTCGGCGTTAAGCCCAACGTAAGGTGAGATTGGATAGTTAATGAGAGGATGCTGTAGCCATTAAAGACGAGCACTTCCCTCTCCAGGCACCCATGTGATGGAGGGCTCTGGGCGCATGGTGGTGTCGGCTGTGGGCCTCAACTCCCAGACCGGAATCATCTTCACCCTCCTGGGGGCGGGAGATAGCGACGAGGAAAAGAAAGTCAAGAAAAGTAAGAGACAGACCAAACACAACCCCTCTTCTCTCCTGCCTGTAGGAGCTGCTGCTTTGGTTTGGGTTTGTGGGAAAGGGTTTTCCAGGTAAATACTGATTTGTGTAACCAATGTGACCATGAAGGTAAACGCGAACCTAATATACAAGTAGGTTAGATTGCCTAAAAGCGTCCAGATTGTGTGAGTTCAAAGACGGCGTATTCGGAGGACAGCGTTGACACGCTGTCCTCCATTGTGTTCTATTTGCGGTTTCACATCTCAGAATAATCTTCAAATGTAGTGCGTGAACCCTTCTGTGAGTCATCACACGGCAGCGGCAGCAAAGTGGACTACAGAAGAGTCGAACAAACATGCACACTTCTACCCCTCCAAATCGGAGTATTTCTGGATGAAATGCATTTACCCTCTCTGTCCCCCTCTTGAGATGAGGCGTCAAACAGCCATGGGTAGACTGGGTGTGTGTTGGGATGCTGTACAGCCTCACGTGGACGTGTGATCCACAGTGATCTGATGGAACATGGAGGGCTGGCTCAAGACAAAGGCTTCTACCGTGTCCACCTCCTTATGCTTTTTGTTCTGGAATCATCGTTTTTAATTGCCCTTTCTGAGGTGGCTAATTTGAACCTTTTCACAAAAAGGATGTCCGTTATTTCATGCTGAAAGCACGTTTGGTGCATGTGTTCAGATTCTAGAGCTGTCAGTGGGTAGTTTGAATGTTTGGTGAAAAGAATCAGGTTTACCTAGCAAACTGCGTTTATGATAAGAATTTGTATAAAAGAAAACATTTTTCATGTTAAGGTATGTTATAGCTAGTTTAATTTCCAGGCTAAATGGATATGCACGGCATCATTTGAACGCTATCTGTATGTCTTATGTATGCAAATACGTAGTGTATGGTGTACATGCATTCATCCATTCACCAGTGGAATAAGGTCTTCACATGCTGGGATTTACTTGATAAACAGTACGACTGCGTTGTAAGAGGGAGGAACCAGGCCATGCGGTTTGTATCATTCATTTGAACAGCACTTTATCCATATTTAATGTTTCACAATTGCATCATATTTGGTAGAATTAAGTGTTCTGCTGATTGTTGTGTTTTGGCACTTGTTTTTTTTTCCTTGTATAACCAGGCCTTAATGAAATGTAAATCTAGAAAAGCACTTCGCACATTTTCTTGGTTACTTGACTAGTATGGAAACCGCAAGGCCATTAGATGGGATGCTAGCGTGGATTCTATTGAGGTACATCTTACAGCCCTCTGGGGTGGTTTCTGTCTGAGATACTGTTCAGCATTGTGCATCAATTACATGTCCCTGTTAATCACTCACTATTGTGTTTATGTCAAACTGTCGGGTGAATTGAGAAGAGGATGAAGAATTAGCCAGCAGGGATGAGCCCTGCGCTCACCTAGTCAGAAACGTCCACACTCTGAGAATCTCTTCTCAAACTGTTTGGTTGGGCTGCATGAGCCAAGAGGATTGGCTTCGGATTTATATTCTGTCACAAACGCGACAAAGAAACGGTTGAATCAAACCAGACCTCTTGTCACCATTATTTCCTTATTCTAGAATGATCAAATCTAGCAATTTTACTCTAACCACGTGAACAATTATTTAATGACATGTTTTTGTGCCGCACAATCGGTGAACATATAAGCAGATGTCACTACACCATTCTGCCTTGGGACTTGTGTTCAAGCTGTCTAAGGCTTTAGGTGGATTCAATCTTTGTTAGGCATCTGTTCTCGTGTGTGTGTGTGTGTGTGTGTGTGTGTGTGTGTGTGTGTGTGTGTGTGTGTGTGTGTGTGTGTGTGTGTGT
>JAOPUA010000028.1:20064360-20079613 GCA_027122455.1 Trisopterus luscus | reverse complement strand
ACCCCCCCCCGGCCCGCCCCCCCCCCCCCCCCCCCCCCCCCCGAGGGCCCAATCTCAAGGATGATTATTATGCAGCGCAGCTCAGGGTGGTGATATGCTTGTGCGACAATGTTAGGGGATAGGGAACTTTTTAGGACACAGGGGAAATTATTGAAAGCAATCACTAAATTCACTTTAGATATCTGGAACACTGTAATCAAGAGGTATAAACTAGAAAAAAAAACAAGGTTCTTAGATGGCTGGCTCATGACAGCAGGTTTCAACAAGGGAAAGTGATTGAATGATTGGAGTTTAAAGAGATTGGAGATTAGGGGTATCACAGCAATATGTACTATAATGGATAAAGGGGAGATACAAAGCTATCAGTGCCTTGAGGATAAGCTTGATTTGGGGGGTGGAGACTATTATAGGTATATACAGGTGAAAGATTATTATGATAAGGAAATAAAAATAAACAATTCTGTAGGACGGAACCCGCCGATTCAATTGGTGGTTAATGCATATGAAGGGAGGAAAGTGAGGGTCATTTCAGCTTTATACCAAGCACTGCATGAGAACAGGGGTAACTCAACAAATGATATAAAGGACAAGTGGGATAGAGAATTGGAGATAGAAATGACTGAGGAGGAATGGGAAAATGTTTGTAGGATTCAGCACTCGACCACGGCTTCGAGGTTCTGGAGGGAGTTTGGTTGGAAGATTGTCATCCGGCTCTTCATAACACCAAAAGTGAAGGGAAGGTATGCACCAGAACATAATGACTGCTGGAGACAGTGTGGCCAGGTTGGCGCTGACCATACACACATATTTTGGAAGTGCCCCAAGTTGAAGAAATATGGGGGACATTGAAGAAGATTTTGGGTTCTGGACTGCCTATGACTGGATTGGTGCTGTACCTGGGGAATCTGACGGAGGTAAAAGTACAAGCTGGGGATTTGTATCTGGTCAAAATCTTGCTTGTCGCTAGTCGGAAAGCTAAAAACTAGAGCATGATATAGGGTTGACCCGCCTACAAAAGAACAGTGGTTGAGTGCGGTAGAGAAAATATATGACATGGAAAGGTTCACGTTTATGCTGAGGGTGCAAGGGGGGAAGCTTGACTCGAGATGAGTGAAATGGATCGAGTACAAGAGAGAGGAACAAATGTAACGTTTATAAGACGCCGCATGACCATGAAACCTGCAAGAGATGTTATGTAAATAACAATTAGGAGTAGCCCACATGTCACTTTATTTTTTATTAATATTGTTATTATATTATTATTATTTCTGTTTAGTTATTTCGTTGTCTGTATTATTATGGTTGCAATGGAACTGTGGTTATCTGTAATTTGCCAAAAAAAATTAAAGTTACAAAAAGAAAATAACCAACCACTGATTGAACACTCCAAAGGGGATCAATGGCTGACCCACAACACTGGTGAAGATAAGCCCACACTGTTGAGCTGGACTCCTCCTCTGCTCCTGTTGGGAGCCTGTACTGATTAAGCAACACTGTAGATTCCCTCCACTGATGACTCGTCACAGAGAACGACTCTTCTTCATGTCCTATCTGAAGTGGGATGTCTGCAGCAAGAGGTTCGGCAGTAGGCCAGCTTTGTCCTTGTACTTAATCTAGACCTTCCATTGCTCCCGCTTGAAATATTACAGATTTAAATAATCAGATGCATTAATGGATTCTATTGTGAACACATAATGTGTGCACAAAAAAAAATTAGCGAGAAGATTAAGGTAATTAAACACACAAACGCCACATGCGTAGATAAACAAGCATGCACTGTACACACCACATCCACTCCCCCTCAGTGAGGTGACAGTGGGCCACTCCTCTCTGGATCAACATACCTGTCTAACAGGTGGATTTGGCAATGTTACAGAATGTTGCCCCAGCACGTAGCTTACGGGAAGTCTTGGGATGTGTGCCAGTAAAAGGAGGGAAAAGGAGGGGTAGGAGTATTTATTGGCATGACCTAACTGTATTGTCCTGCCTAGCATAGCATAGCATCAACTTGGAGCTGTATTTTTGGGTTTACTTACTTACTTACTACTTACTTTAATTACTTACCTACTTACTTACCACAGAGTCCGAACGACAGAGTTTTCTTTTCTATTATTTAGCTGTTTAGTTTTGTTGATGAAGTGTTTTCTTTTCTATAATTTAGTTCTGTTTATTTTTGTTGTATGAAGTGTTTTCTTTTCTGTTTATTTTTGTTGTATGACCATGTTGTAAAGCGCTTTGAGTCTGCCTTGTGCATGAAAAGCACTATATAAATAAAGATTTACTTACTTACTTACTAATATTTTTAAGAGATTATGATATCTATGTAATTTACGCTTTCTATAAATTCATCCAATATATCTCTAACATGAGTCGCTTATCCTATTTACCTGGAAGCAGACGGGCCACACCCCAATCGGGGTGCACCTCGTCAGAAAAATCAGCCAGAGAAGTCAACTATCCAAAACAGAGAAGTACTATCAAAGACAATCGCTGATAATCGACAAGGACTCGTTCTAAAGAGATTGTAAATAGGAGAGAACACACAAGGGAAGGTTACACAGATCCAAGCAAAGCAACGTGTGGATAGCCACAAATGAGGCGATGACATCAGATCTGGGAGTTGATTAATCATTAGCTTAAAAATAATCATTCTGGCCAAGCCTAGTCTGTTTACAATGGTTTCGTTTACTGGAAGCTAGACGATAAGAACTTTATAACCCAGCCACCAGCATCAGCAGTAGCCACTGAATTTGAGTGGAGTATGTATTAAAATGCATACCATGTGACGCAAGTGCATGGGCTGAATACCAATACAACCTTTATCATGTTTATCTCTTTGAGCAGAGCCCCGGGGACAGTACCGATCTCTCTGGGGAACATTAAAGTACTGAATAGAACAGCAGATTTGCATCCAGAACACTTTGGTTAGTGCTGGTGGTGTTTACAGTTTGACTTGTGGTTAGCACGTTGTGATCCATCATAACTGAGTTTTTTTTTTACCGCTTGTGGGGGTCAATGTTCACCAGAAACCTCTAAAATGGTCCTAGATTTTAGAGGAGAAGAGGAAGTGGGTGTTGTGATGAACTGTATGAGTACAGTATCGGCCTCTGCATAATCACTTATTAATGTCCGACCTATATCTCTTTTACTCAACAATTAGAGCCCTGTTCATTGTCTTGCATCGTGGTTTTTTCGGGTTGTGAATGTGAACAGGTTTTCAGGTTTCCAGATGCCTGGATGCATGCAATGGATACTTTGACCGCCCTCGTCCCATGACCACACCAGGGACAGACTTCCTGGTCCCTGGTCGTATACCCTCTTTCTGCTGCATGTTAAACATCATTCTACATGCTGAAAACAAACACCCGTTGCTCAATGTTTGAATGAGACAGGACGGTGTGTTGACAATGTGTAGTCGTTGTCAGGTCCAGAATAACATTGCTCGCCATCTGTGGCGTTTAAAAGCCAGATGAAAAGAGATACCGTTGTACAATAGCAAGCAGGGGCCAAGTCAAAATGTTGTGAAATTCAAAAACTGGATGCGAGAAGTTTTACATTTTGTTATCATAGTCTATAGTATGTTGTTTGTATATATATATATATATATATAAATAAAGTATATATATATAGAAATAAAAAATATATATATAAAAATCTGTACTAATTAAGGGTGTGCTTTAAACAACACTGGGGGGATACATTAGAACCCTTGAATGAGCCTGGAAGCTGACCTGCTGTACATTGTTGCTAGGGGAACAGCGGCGATGATGTTGTTTCATTCTGTATGTTAGATATAGATATGATAAATATATTAGAGGCACACATTGGGCGTATGAAGGGATTGTTGTTCAATTATTTGCCAAACTCTCTTTACTTCTCCACCCATTATGACCTTTCAACCGTTGTGCCATAATGTTCCCATCTTTTCATTTAGGACTTTCAAAGAGTTGTTGAGGTGCTGCATAAAAAATGTGTAGTAGTAGTAGTATAAAACATAAATAAAAAATGGTTGATAGGGTTAAAAATAATAATAAAGTGAGGAAAATATCTTGCTTGATTCATTGGTTCATGGGCATTTGACAATCTGTTGCACTATTTATAGGTGGATTGTTAACCTCGGGTGATTGAATAATAGTCACCATCATCTGGCATGAACAACAAGGGCTGGGCATAATTTTACAGTTACAGGAAAACCATAAACACCTCAGGACTTACACCTGAGTATAATGGCCATTTAGGGGGCAATCAAGGGCAATAAAGTGTGTGGCGTCATGTTAAATAAATGCAATGAATTATTATCATACATATATATATATTTCATTCAATTAATCTTATCTTCAACAAATATCTTATATTCTCTTAAACTCATATTTTGTTTATCATGCGCACCATACATATTTATCAAAATATCTACTGTATCTTCTACCAATCTCTACCACATGAAGCTAACACTGAAGAAAGACTTACTACTGTTGCAGAGTGAAGAGTTTGAAGAGTTTGCTTAAACCTGATCCTCTGCGACACTGTTGATAGGGAACATTTTCTGAATGTAAATCTGTGGATGTATATACGTACATAGATATGTAAACCATTTAAATCGTAATATGCTTATTTAAACAAAACGGGACATTTAAGCATTTACCCCTCTTTGTATTTGAGGACTGACAGGAGCTAATGAACCCAGCAGTCAGCAGTCCATTCCATACGATTGTGTTTTGAAACAGCTCTTTGAGTGACATGTTTTAAAGTCATGCCTTTAGGAACCTCTCAGAGCGTGACAGTAGATTAGGTGTTATGATTGGGCTGTGACCGATAACACGCTCTCACACACACACACGGTTCCAAATGTATGTAAAATAAATCACACACATTTAGTTTTTACACAATTGTCATATGTTTCAAGATGCACCTACAAGGAAGGGATAGTAAAGCTAGAACATTTAAACTCTCTGCGAAAGACATTCAGAGATTCATATTGACTTTGCGTTTATTGACGCATATCATTCTATTTGAGTTGATAACTACACGTTTTTATATTTAGGCTGAACAACTTCATAACTGTGACTTTATATAGCAAACATTATCTTTAATTGAAAGCCTTTTTTTGCCTTATTTTACTTTTTACTAACATCCCATTCTTGACATTGTCCATCAATCTAATGCCATTAAAACTAAATAGTCTTTAACTGACAATTTATACTTTCTCTTCTATCTATGAGAATTTGAATGAAAGTGTGATAAATCTTGGAAACAACACAGCAATGCAACTAAAGCATGCTTAGAACAATGGACTCGAAAGGTAATGGAATGCCAGGTGTCGGTTTCCTAGCTATGGACAACGGTTGACTCGACTAGTCCAGCTAGTTTGGACGTTTTGGAAATGTGAGCTTGTGCCAATAGTCTCCAACATCGGAATGGTTGCAACCACTGCATAACAAGTTGAACTTTAAGTAATGGACACATATGCATCTGCATCATGTAACACCATATAGCAGACACCCACACGCCCCACACACTTTCTCAGAGCTGTGGCCTCTATGTTACCTTCCCAGAACCTGCAGCTTTCTTACCTCTTTTTGTAAGTGATGCACAATTGTTTGTGTAACACTATTCTCCCTCGCCCTGGTGCGCCAGAGACTCCTCCTCTTCATTATGGTCTGTTCCCCCTGGACTACAAAGGGCCAGTTTATGGGAATCATGGCCTGTGTGTATTTCTACTATCTAGCAGGACACCCATTGGGAAAGCAATCGGACAAACTGAACAATAAGATTTTGACATTGAAGGGCATACAGACAGACAGACAGACAGACAAACAGACAGACAGACAGACAGACAGACAGACAGACAGAGAGAGACAGAAAGACAGAGCGACAGACAGACCGACAGACAGACATTGAGAGAGACAGACCGACAGACAGACCGACAGACAGACAGACAGACAGACAGAGAATACTTCCATTCCAGTTGGTTGTCGTGGGTGACCGTAGCTCAGTGGGTAGAGCAGGTTTCACAAAACAGATGGTATTATTTACAATTCTCTTTCAGGTTAACTTTGACATTTAGAAACCTTGCTCTTTTGTAAGTTGGATAGTAACGAGCAACACATCGTTTGTCATTGTCTATGATGCGACCTGTTGAACAAAGCTTAGCAATGGCTGATGGTTGTCTCTCCTGATAACCGCTCTACGTTTAAAAGCCAGATGAAAAGAGATACCATTGTACAATTGTAAGAAGGGGCCAAGTCAAAATGTTGTGAAATGGTAAAACTGGAGTGTGTGAGAAGTTTACCATTTTGTTATTATATTCTATAATACGTTGTGTGAATATATATATATGACGGAGTATACTGTGGGTATACATTAGGATTGATGTTCAAATGTAAAGTGAACCAAACATTTTCTACCAAAATGGTATAAGTGTAATCATAAGGATGTATGTTTCTGGGAACCCTGGATAATGTTATGTTCCACTGTCTCCAGGAAGCACTGTGAGGGCACCGGGGGAAAGCACAATCACTTAATACGTATCACCATGTAGTCAAAATAAATGCTTTCAATAGTTTAGCATTAATGACGCAGTTTTAAAGATTAAGGGTGGCCAATCGTCTTTGTACAAGCATGTCAATTAGTGGAATAGATACTAGTGGAATAGGTTCCGATATTAAATCAAGGATACCCTTTGGGGTAATGATTATTTCTATGCAATATTATTTGGAAGTCGCCCAAAAAAAAATCATCAATAAAACAGCATATGAAATATGAACTAATGTCTTGAAGGTGACCTCTGCTGGTCTGGGATCAGGAAACCGGTTGTTCATGCAGCCTTACCAGACGTCACTTAGTTTTGGCGGCATGTTGTGATACTTGCGTTGAGGTCACAGGCTAAGTCAAGGCTAATTGTTGGTTGCACGTTACTCCCTGGCGTAATTGATAGTAGTTAAGTACATCACAAAACCATCCCTCCAGGGTGGAAGGCCAGCTACACCGTCACACAATATATATGGTAGACAGGGCGCTGCGGAATAAGTCACGTTGCCTACCTGTAGGGTATTACCAGGAGGTATGCTGCTCCGCCCCACATGCATCACCAAAAGGGTTGCTGTCAGATCTCTTTTCATATGCCAAATCCAGGAGAAGTTCAGGGAACAAAACAAGGACCTAAACATTGCATTAAAGGACAATTCCGTTATCTTGAACATTGAGCCCCCTTTCTGGAATGTCTAGGATGGAATAGGATGGAAGGAGTGGTTGACACCGACATTTGACTATAGGTCCTGTCTCGGGAAATGTGTCTTATTCCATTCTAAAAAACACAGCGAGTGATGAGTACATAGACACTTTCCCCATTAGCTCCTCAACATCAGCCTTTTCGAAAGAGTAGTTGACAGTATCACCAGGGAAATAAGAGCCATTCAATCCTCCTTCCCCCTCCCCCCTCACCCAACCCCCCTATAAAAATGTACAAAAGGGAATGGGCCAAACAAGACATGTTCAACCTCTGTAAAGATGAAAGTGTTCTCATACATTGGCGCCAGCGGCCTAAATATTGAACATTGTTGATGAGGTTGCAGTTTTAGAGGAAGGCTTCCTTACTACATATGTGAAATATGACCATTTAGTCCAAGCCATAACTCCGCTTGGCATTGCCGTCATTGTAGGGGCAGGGCCACTTGCCCTGCAGCAGGCCCTTGTGTTTGCACAAAGGACCCATGCTAGGGCATCAAGGCCTTCAGTGATATTGATTTCACTTAAATAGACTAATCCATTTACGACTGGCTTTTTAATAAACACAACTTTGATCAGAAGAATAATTAATTTGTATCAATTCAATTTAATCAGAGTCCTCGTTTGATGATGAGGAATAAGGGGGTTATGGTGCTTCTTTGGCCCATGAGGTCTTATGTTTTGCCTCCTTCTGGCCACTCCAGCTACCCAGCACCATACCACAGCACTTGTCCTCTGATACTGGGCAGGAGCAGAGCCCTGTAGCTGGATGACCCAGAGATGTTCTATGGTCCATGTAAGGCTTGAGTGCCGGTCTCCCTGCAACCGCTTCACTGTAGGAACCTGGATCTCTACCTGAGAGTAGCACACAGGGAAGACCAGGACTATTTCCATCAGGTGCAACATATTTGTGAACTTCTCCTTGCTTGTGATTCTAAAGACTTTTCAAAGAGGGAGGAAAACTTTGACCCTTGCGGTAACGCAACACCTTTTTAGTGTCATTTAAAGGGGGTGTGTCCTAACTGGAACTTAGGCGGGTCGTGTTTCCAGAAAGCTCACACTGGCGCTTCGTAAAGCCCTGATTTAACCTCCAGCACCACTCCAAACCTTTCTCCATCACCAGCCTTCTGCTGACCTGGAGCCTCCGCCGTGGTTCTATCTACTGCACATCTCGGCTCGTGTGGAGCGGCTCCCCTGGTGACCTGCTGTGAAGCTCTGCATTCACAGAGGCAGAGCAAGAGAGGATCAGTAGAGACAGAATTCCTACACACAGCAACCTCAATCTTTAAGCATTATTCCAATAAAACGTGTTTTTAACCAATTTACACGATTCCAAATTAAGTGGTAACAAACAACGACGTAAATGCCCGCGTCCCTGTGACGAGATGTTACAGTTGGGAAAGCGTGACGGCAACCAAATAATTATAATGTGTTTGGTCTTGGTGTTTTTTCAAGCTATATAAAGAAGACTGATTTAGAAATGTTTCTTTATTAATACGTTTAAAGTAAAATACAGACTAAAACGTGGTTATAAAAGGTGTATTGGTGATGCATCAGGCACGATGTGTGTGTACTCTCAATCAGACGTTTGCCTCTTCCTCCCAAAATCAGGAGGTGACATTCTGCAAATAGTACATATAAACAAATAAATTAATAAATGAATCAAATGTATTATAACGATATGCATAACGGGGTTTATAATTAATTGTAGAAGCTAGATCGACATTTGGTAATACCCTTTATGGATGGACAAGCCTTCGTGGAGGGCTTGTGGCCTGGCTGGAGAGCTGGTGGCTAGTCCCTAGCTCTGTGAAAGAAACCTTTCACAGAGTTGTAGCTACTAATGCAAATACTTTGGTGCACTGTTTGGTATGAGGTTATCGCTGATGCTCGCAAATGTAGGCTCAAAGTAAAGAAGGGATCTCTACTGCCTGTTCCGGGATCTCCATGTTGACATCCCAGATATCGGCAATATCTGGGCTCCCCGCTGCCAGAGAGAATGATTCTGCATGTTCACTGCGCCTACCAGGCTGATTCCTCTTTGAGCAAGGCTGCGCCTCATGGTCCTTTTACTAAATAACTGATTCCTCACCATGGGAACAATGCAGAAATGTTTCATGCAGTGATTCTGAGACAGAGGCCCTGAGTTATTATAGGAATCACACTAGAATGCGATCCTTCTTGCTGATCTTCCAGAGAGTTGAAGACTCTCTCCTGGTCTCAGTGACGTAGCGGCGGCTGCAGAGCTCGAGTTTGGGTGCATTACCGAACCACACAGTAAAATAGGTGGTGCACTAACACTCAATACCACTAACAGCATAACTGGCTTGATGGCTTCGTAACCAAATCCTTGGCAACCAAAACTTAATCAGCCAGTATAATAACATTGATGAAGGAGGAAAATGTGTGGTTTCATTGAAGCATTTGGACAGACTGGTTTACAAGTTTCCCAGACAACTTGGTAAGAATGTGTTTAATTACACTGAGCCATTACATTACACAGCCATTCGCTTAGATGATCTTATAACAGCTAGAAACGTTCTGACTTACATCACGGATTCACATGGGAAACAGTGGTCAGTGGTCAATATGCTGTTACGGTTAGGGTAAGCCTAACCCTAACTACATAGTGATCTTACACACACACACACACACACACACACACAAAACAAGCACCTTAATAGTCAGCCCACTTGGTCACAAAACGACACTGTTTTCTAGATGTTGTTAAGCAAGGTGATCTAGCTTAATGGATATGGAGTCATTCAAATAATAATGAATCATTTACTTTTAACTTTTCAATCCCGTTAATGGACATGGCTGAATGGACACAATGATGTTTGATTTTTAAAAAGATCCTTACTTTCATTTTAATGAAAACACTTGAAATAAGACTATCAATCTAAATGTAAGCACCTGGCAACAGAGTGTACCTTATACAAATATATCCCAAAGAAATGTTTCCCAAATTGTAGTTTTTGGTAAAAAAAAAATTGTTATTTGTTATTATCAATTACGATAGTTATATAGTAATTATAATAATTATTATATTTTGTTAAATTTCTGATGAAGCACAATCTACTCATGGTTGAAACCCCAAATACTTGTGTTCATACTGTGTTAATATTAATATGTAACATGTAAAAGAGCAGAAGCAATACACATTTGATGTTTGTGTTGCATTGCCATCAGGTGGTGGAGTACCTGTAACTACATATTTCAACTGTAACCTTTAAAAATAGCCTACATGATCTTATGAATAACCCATTCCAACAATTTGACCATTTCCATATCTATGGCCTATGTGTTAAAGAGCAGCAGCCCCTAGCCCTATGTGTTAAAGAGCAGTGGCCCCTAGGCCTATGTGTTAGCTCTAAAGAGCAGTGGCCCCTAGCCCTATGTGTTAAAGAGCAGAGGCCCCTAGGCCTATGTGTTAAACAGCAGAGGCCCCTAGGGCCTAGCCCTATGTGTTAGCTCTAAAGCACTCCATCAACCTTCCCTATACAGTGTTAATTAAACCACAATGAAAGTTCTATGATATTACTAGTTATAATATCATCCATCCTCCAGCATCAGTCTGATAATTCAGAGATGGTCAGAGAGGTCAATAGTCACTCTTTGGAGAAGAATCAGATTGAAGAGGAGGAGGAGAGACCCCGGAACACCTGGCCCGGGACTGGCCTGAGGGGGGGACCCGGACCGGCCCGAGGTGGGGACCCTGACTGAACTATGTCTGCTGGCCCGGGACTGGCCTGAGGTGGGGACCCCGACTGAACTATGTCTGCTGGCCCGGGACTGGCCTGAGGTGGGGACCCCGACTGAACTATGTCAGCTGGCCTGAGGCGAGAGTGAGTGTCAACAGTGGATAAGCAGCTCAGGGTTTCACATGGATTACACGGTTTTTCAAATAGCCCGGCCCTTTTAACGAAATGTAACTACCATATCGAGTGGAAGATATGCGAACCCTTCTACAGAACACCCACCAGGGGGCGCCTTGGGCCTCCTCCGCGGCTCCATCCCGAGCTCAGCGTCACATGGACGCTCTTCAAATAGAAGAGGACCAAGGAGGACCACAGACACTTGTTAGGAACTTCTACACCGAGAGAACCCATCTACTGGTTATGTCCGGAGCCCGACATGGCCTAATGAGTGCTGTGCCGGAGGTTGTTGGGAAACATAGACTCATATTCTGAGACAACGGTTGTTTGGGTAGTCGGAGAAGAAGTTATGGAGTTCAACTTGAGTTTGTTTCTTTTGCTCGTAGTCCTGACCAGTGGCACCGGGTCCCTGAGGGCCCCATTGGACTCTGTGCATGAGGAAGGAGGAAAACAATCCTATTTGACTTCAGGTCGCTTTGCGGACGAGGCCGTCTCGGGTGATTCATTCTCGAAGCAAGTCCACCGGAGAAGACCCGTCCGAGGAGCCAAGGACGGGGTCTTGAAAAAGCGCGAACCACCTGGCCTCAATAACTACCGACAGGCGAGACCTTCTGACCCCCACGGGTATTTCACCACCCCTCACGGTCCGCCTCACGGTCCGCTTCACGGTCCGCCTCACGGTCCGCCTCAAGACTCCAGGAACTCGTCCGTCGGAGAGACGGTGGTGACCCAGAACCGCCTGTACCCCGTCACCGAGCGCTCCTACGGGGCCTATGCCGTGATGCTGCTGGCCCTCGTCCTCTTCGCGGTGGGCATCGTGGGAAACCTGACCTTGATGTGCACCGTGTGGCACAATTACTACCTGAAAACGACGTGGAACAGCATCCTGGCCAGCCTGGCCCTGTGGGACTTCGTGGTGCTGTTCTTCTGCCTGCCCGTGGTGGTGTTCAACGAGCTCACCGCCACACGGCTGATGGGGCAACTGTCCTGTCGCATCGTCCCCTATCTGGAGGTGACTAGTAGTAGGCCTAATAGTGTTTTTTTGTGTAGTCTACAGTTATTTTTGTGCAGTTATTATCATAATCTAGGCCTAATAATGCACATCTCTTTGCTTCAAGTGTTATTGTTTTCTTTGAAATGCATTCCCACTATCTTTGAGTCATTGGAGCTTCCTTGCCAGTGCAGCGGTGTGTCCTGCCTCCCTTCATCATGTCTCGCTCGTTCTTATGTCTGTCCCTCCCACCCTTCTCGATCTCCTCCTCCAGGTCACCTCCCTGGGCGTGGCCACCTTCAGCCTGTGTGCCCTGAGCATCGACCGATTCTACGCCACCACCAACCCCGGGAGGCTCCAGATGTCTGAGGTGGAGCCCTGTCAGTCCATCCTGTCCAAGCTGTCCGTCATCTGGGTGGGCTCCATGGTGCTGGCCACCCCCGAGCTGCTGCTGTGGCAGCTCACTCGGGAACACGTCCCTAGCTCAGCAGCTTCGCCCTACAGCCGCCTCTCCGCCTCGGACCCTCAGGACACCTCCACCTCCGCAGCCGTGTCCAGGCTGCAGCGTGTCGCTTTCTCGGTGGACATGTGTGTCCGGCAGCCCTCCACGGAGCTCCCGGAGACCCTGTACTCCCTGGTGCTGACCTACCACGAGGCCCGCATGTGGTGGTACTTTGGCTGCTACTTCTGCCTGCCGCTGCTCTTCACCCTAGGCTGCACCCTGGTGACGCGCCGCATCGCAGCGCAGCAGCAGCAGCCCCCCCCGGGGGGCCGGGCCCACGCGACCGGGGAGCGCTCCGTCACGCCCTGCTCCAGCTCCTCGTCCTCGCCCAAGACTCGCCAGCACCTCAGACGGGAGCGGAGGCACGCGTCGGCGGTGACGGCCTTCGCCGTGGTGTACGCCGCGTGCAACCTGCCGGAGAACGCCTGTAACATCATCCTGGCCTACGTCCCCGTCCCCATGAGCCCGGGCACCAGGGCCCTGCTGGAGCTGGTGGGCCAGTTCCTCCTGTTCCTCCGCAGCGCCGTCACGCCGGTGCTGCTGCTGTGTCTGTGCGGGCCGCTGGGCCAGGCCTTCGTCAACTGCTGTTGCTGCTGCTGTGATGAGTGCCTGAACGACGGGGCCGTCGCCTCCTCCCCGCCGCCGCTCCTCCTCCCCCCCGCCGCCGCCACCGCCGCCGTCCCCGCTCAACACCCCCTCTCCTCCCCCTCGCCCTCCTCCCTGGGCTCCACACCGTCCTCCAATAAGGACCAGGACATGCTGACCCCCCTCTCAGGGATGCAGGATGCGGCCTGCAGGAGGAAGATGGAAAGCCCCCCCGCGGTGGCCAAGGTGACATCGTGCTGACCGCCTGGTTCCAGCGCTCACCACAACGGGACTCCATCATCTTGCTCTTTCCTCATGACATGTTACATTCAATTCAAAATATGTGATATTTTTTAGTGTGTTTTTTTATCCTATTGTGTATATTGTGTATTTTCTATTTTCTTCTGAGAGAATGAAGAGTGGCAGAAATATACTGTGAGCCAGTAAGGTGAACAATCTCTTAAATCCTTTAACTTGTTGAATGACACAAAGGGTTTTCTTTTGTATTATTCTGATTATTTTTGATAAGACGTTGACAAATGTCCAGTGAGTCCTCAGCTCCTAACTGTAGTGTGTATCTGGAACGGAAATAAACAAGCTGTCCATTGGTTCTCTGTGTCTGAGATCCGTTGCTGGTGCTTAACCTTCTGAATCCTTTGCTAAAATATCACTACTTAATATATAAAGACCACGTGAGTTTCTATATCCCCAGGTCTTCTCAGTGCTAGTTGTGATGCAGTACGTCAAAACTAGGGCCAGTATTGAATCACCGGCATGGTGACACTTCCCTTTTTTAACGAAGATGTGTTAAGAGAATAAAGTTCACACTTCAGTAAATGTTTGTTGTTATCAAACCGCTCAGCACTTCTGTCCTGTTGCAAAGAAAAGGGTACGGTAGGAAATTTACTAATACAATATCCACTAAAAGACGTCAAGATGCCAAGCAAGTCCTGGACTACTCATACAAGGTCCAAGTGTACCAGACAGATCCACCCCACCACGTTGCTGCTCCTGGTGTCAGACTGAGATAGCAGAACTTCATCCAGTGTTGAGATCACTGATACGTGCCAAAGCATTGAGCACAAAATATTAGGCAACTAATTGTCTACAAAGTATATCGGTTCAGGACCAAAGTACATTATCTGAGGGGTCTGAGGGTTCGGACGTAGTTGTCATGCACCACGTGTCTTAACGCTGTATATTCTGAATCAGGGCTTAAAATATTCGCTGCATGTTAAATATTTGACCTTGTAGTTGTTGAACAGTTCTGGTTGTTTTACCCTTCTGTTCTTCATGTCTTCAACACCCTTTGAATGTGATTCCTGCTGATGCAGGGCCTGTAAATGGCCTTGTGTTAGAAGGGAATATGAATACATTTCATATACTTTATGAAATATAATTTCATGAATATGAAGTATGAATAAACTTCTACACATGATGGATACTTTCAATGATTCATATCTAGGCTTCTTTCTTTAAAAGAAAATCTTGAAATCTATGACAGATTGCCACTCTTACAATTCCATTAATTCTAGATAGAGGCAGAAAGGGAAGATTCACCCATACATACATACCGACCAGTAGGGCGGTATGATGCCCTATGAGTTGTACAGCGCCTCTGTGAGTAGAAATAGTTGTCCTCCTACTTAGATTAGCCTTTTCCTAGCCAAAGAAAGGGAAAGCCAGACTGCAATAAGGTTTGCATTGTTCACATCTCCCCTCCCTCAGCCCTCTCTTTGCATATCAATAGCTGTCCACCCAAGAGCGTTGCTAAGATACAATCCCTGTAGAGCCATGGAAGAAGCGGGCTGTCTGGTGTGGGAATGGTTCCCTGACAGGAGGTATCAACATGGAGCACAATACTACTGAGGCCCACACACCTCTCCCTGCTCCCGTGAGCCCGCACTTGGCCTGTCTGAAAGTATTCTCGCTGAACAGAAAGTGGAGCTATAGACTCCCTCTCCATTATCACGGCCTCAGCCTGTGCGATCAAAACAAACCCTTGGCGGGCCTCCCTACAAAATCATAGGACAATAAGGGGTCCTTATGGTTGCTGTGACAACGCTGGACGGG
>JAOPUA010000028.1:20045730-20056231 GCA_027122455.1 Trisopterus luscus | reverse complement strand
GTCGCGACGCACGTCGTTGGTCAGTCACGGAGTTCGCGACGCACGTCGTTGGTCAGTCAAGTAGGTCACGACGCACGTCGTCGGTCAGTCACGGTGCTCGGCCCTACTGGGCGGTCTTTGAGGCTCCGGTTCTAAGGTTAGTGGGAGGGTTTGTGGCTAGGGTTAGGGTTCTCTCTCGGTGTCGACATGGATCTTGTTAGAAGAGCGAGAGAGAGCAGGAGGAACATCATGTGGACACTCGGAGGAGTGACTTCCGTAGGAAGGAAACGGCCTGGAAGCAGAGGAGGAGTTAAAGAATGCAACAGAAGGACTGTGGACTTGATAACAAGTTAAAGAAAACCAAAACAAGGTAACTCGCAATAAATCCTCAATCCTTTGTTGAATGCACGATTCTATAAACGCACCCACTGCATAAGTCATAGGCACAATAAATATAGTGTGTTGTAAAAAAAAAAAAAAAAAAAAGCTGAATTTGCAAAAGACTAGTTCACATCGTCACGAGTTCACATCACATCACAGTAACCCACACGAGTGGAATGAAAACGAGTTTTAAATAAATGATGATAGCCTATACATGTTGACACATGCAGCCTTGTGTCACTTATAGGAAAGGGTCATGTAATCGATTAATACTACTAGACGTAGACTGCCCTCCTTGCTTCACATTAATGTGCAACAATATGTTTAGAATTGTTACAAATCTGAAAAGGATGTTACAGCCTTCTTGCAACATGTCCGTTTTCAACATGTGAAGGGAACCCATCAGAGTTGCAGAGCAGCTAAACTCAGTAGTCTCAACACAAAAGACATCACTCCATCACTTAATAGACAAGTAAGTAGACCATCATGTTAGTTATTATAATGTTTGTGGACAATTTAAATAAGAACTTTGCAACATTGATCTGCGTGATAAATAACTTGATAAATAACGAAAGATTCAGCATGTTTGTTGGGTATGCACATTCTTCACGCATCTATTAGATATTCAGTGAAAAAGCCTACGTGATTTATTTTAATCTGAAGCAGTTGAAATAAAAATAAAAACGCAGATCATGCATCATCATAGTATTGGTGAGTTCACTCACGATTATTAACACACTTTTAAAATTATATTTTAAATTACTCCAATTGAAGTTAAATGAGATTATCAAATGGAATGACACATTATCTTCATAACAAATGTACTATGTAATAAGCAAAAACTAGACCAAGTGATCTTGAGGGACTTGTATTGACTCACTGTGTGGGTTGAATATGAAACTTACGGAACACCACAGATTTGGGAATTGTAAACAGGCAATTAATTAGTACAATTGTAAACCAACTGTTACTACAAGTGTAGCTTCAAATAAGTAGCACCACAGATTTGGGAATTGCAATCAGGCTGTCACATACTGCAATTGTAATTGAATGTAAAGTAAATGGAACTAAAAACAAAAAATATTTCTGATATGAATGTTGACATTCTGTGGGCCAAGCCTTTCAAAAGCAAAGTAAAAAATATATAATAATGTGCGTTAATGTGTAAATTTGTATTAATCGCGTTTAAAATAAGATTGCGTTAAGGAGTAATTATCGCATTAAACTTGCCCAACCCAAATATATATCCATGGTTGTGTTTTAGAAGAGGGTGGGACCCACCTCCTCCCAAAGCGTCATGTCTCGGTACCTGAGGCACTTCACTGCTGTGGGGGATGAGAAGACAGAAGCAGGAACTTGGGAACAGTTGGAGGAGGACATTGAGGAAGTGACCCCGCCCGGAGGCCAGCCTCCCCCCCACCCGGACTTCAGGAAGGCCCTTCAGCGGCTCTACTGCTCTACCCGGTTTCAGGTACGGCATTTTAAATGTGGAACAACCATCTGACACTGCATACCAAATGACCCGTAGACGCCTGTTATGATGAGCCCCTCTGCCCGGAGAGCGGTGGGAATGGGGCCGGAACAGACCTCATTATATAGAGCCTATTGGCCCCACGACAGATGACCCGCTGGGTTTGATCAATGCTGATAGTAGGATATTAAAGTGATGGACAAAAGGATTTAAAAATACAGCCAGAACGTTTAGAGGGATATATCCACTGCACACCTAGCAAATATATTTTGAAGAAATGCATAAAGTGTTTGCTAATATACTTCTCTAATTCAGCTCATAAAGTCAGTGTAGGGCCTGGTTAATAGAGTCAGTGGGTAACGACTCAGGGTTGTTGGGCCCTTGTCTAAACACATCTGCTCTAGTTTGGTTTTGGTTGTCATGGTGTAATGCTTGGATGAGGAAGATAATTGCGATGCAAAGTTAATAGCATAACCTTTACCTACATCAGTGTGGAGCGTATGTGTGGTTAATGACTGGGTGACGCTGCTTGAACCAGTCATCGACCACACATACTCCAGTGTGTGTGGATTCCTGTGTGCAGAGTTAAAATAGGGAAACCTTGACATTTAGCAGGCAGGCATGGGTAAAAACGACAAGCTGATCATGAGAACAAGCTGCGATCAAACTAGTGCATCATTGTTTTTTGGCTTTCCGTTTGATTACCTGCAAATGGCAGGAGACATGCACTTGCCATCAGCTATTTGTTGTACATGCTATGAGCATGACTTGCTTTACACATTTTGTCTTCAGGTGGTGGTTGTGTGTTTGGTAGTCTTGGATGCCATATTTGTTATGGGCGAGGTGCTGATAGATCTGGCCATCATAAAACTGGAACATGATCATATTTTGCCTGAGGTAAGAATGCGCAGTTTTGTGAACAGGGAAATGTGCAGTTTTGTGAACAGATAACCAGCCAGTTGTACAGACTACAAAGCCTTTATCTGGGTTCTGGACATAACTCACCGACTTTCTCCACAGGTGTTCCACTACCTGAGTCTGGCGCTGCTGACGTTCTTCATGGTGGAGCTGGCCGGCAAGCTCTACGCTTACAGGCTGGAGTTCTTCCAGCACAAGTTTGAGGTGTTTGACGGCGTTGTGGTGGTGGTGTCCTTTGTCCTGGACATCGTCTTCGTGGCTTATGAGGGTGTCTTAGACGGGGTGGGCTTCCTCATTCTCCTACGGCTGTGGCGGGTGGCCAGGATCATTAATGGTGAGAAAATAGAGAGATCATACCAGAAGATCCTTTCAGCTTTATTGTCCCACAGATTAAAAAAAAAAGATTTGGACCGTATCCAACATTAAATACACCATGTATACATTTCATTCAGGACAAAGCCAAAAAATGACAGAATGACATGAGACCTCCACCGTGTGTCTGTGTACAGAAGGCCTCACACTAACGTGTGAAGCTCTTTTCCAGGAATCCTGGTCTCCCTGAAGACCCGTGCTGACCATCGACTTCATAAACTAAAGGAGAGTTACGATCATCTGGTCCAAAGGTCTACTGAGCTGCAGGAACGCGGTGATAAGCTGGTGCGTCCTTTTGAACAGATTCAAATATCTCATAAGCCTTTAAACTGATACTAATGACTACTCTCCTCCCTTTTCCCCAGGAGCAAGAGAACAACAGACTCGGTGCCCTTCTGAGACAAAATGGCATAGAATTCTAGTTTTTCAAACCTTATGAAGGTTATTCATTTGATCTGCATTTGTAGATGTATTCAACATTTAGAACTTCTCTTTCACTGTCAATCAATATAGCTCAGCTGATATCTTTGACCGATAAGACATTAAGTCCTGGAATGTAACAGATTTCCTACTGAGACTCCTGCTATGCTGCTGAACCGAACCAAACTACTTGCATCACGTGAAAGGAAAGAAGAATTCAAAAGGCAGTTTAGCATCAATGGTGGGTGGAGCTTGGAACCCTGGCTCTGAAGGGGCAGAAACGGAGACAAAGCTCACTGAACTGGTGACTGTGACGGAGGTGCTTCCTCCAAAGAGCAAGGCCTGGGGGGGGGGGGGGAAGAGAGAGAAATGAGGAAGGTAAAAGTTAGATGCAATTGGTTATTGTTGTCCTGATTGGTTGTGTTGGGGGGTGGCCTTAGCGAGAAATGTTTGCCTGCGTGATTCTGTGTTTGTACAAAATGCTATTGCTTTGTTTGTTATATTTCAAATGACCCTGGACATCTAAGAAGAAAGCCATCCCGATTTTTCCTTATTTCACGCTGAGCTTCTCTACAATCCAAACAAATAAAATAACTGATGATTCTCACCATGTTGCTGGAGTTGCTGTGAATGAACTCTTTAACGCTCACAATTCGGGCTTGAGCGTTGTCCAGGGATCCATATTTGGTCCATTGAATTTCTAGGTGATGAGACAGTGGGATGGTGCAGCTCTGAGCTCCCTGCACAGATACACATGGAAACAGACATGAGGCAGCAGACACAGTTTCACTTGAGTTGCATTAGTAAATGTATTTCTGGTAAAGGGTCAATAGTGGTCCTTTGTTTTGTTTTTAAGGCAATTCAAAACGCATAGTAATTTATTTTCCATGAACAATGCTCTGGAAATGTAATTCAAGTGATGTACAACATAAATTTGTTATTTTAGTGTGTTATTCAAGGGTTATCAAGGTGTGCATTATGCATCAGAAAATGGAATTTCCCACAAATTTTCACTCATGGTCCTGTGGTGGCGACGTTGCGCATTTAAGGTGTTTTGAACCTTAAAGAAGTTCAAATACACAAGACAGCGGGGGGGGGGGGGGGGCAAGGATACAGGCCACACCCCTACAGCCCTGAGTCTTTCGACCACACCACTACAGCCTTGAGTCTTTAGACCACACCCCTCACAAATCCCTCTTGGTTATTTCAGGTTTGTAGATCCTGTTATCACTTTGGTTTAAAAGTTGTCATTATATAATGCATGTAATTATTGAAGCATGTTTTCTGTGTTACTCTAATTATTATCTGTCCTTATAATACATAGGGTTATTTTTATTATTGTATTCATATTTCTATTGACCTGCAGTCAAAGAGTGAGTACTCTCAGGCTTTGACAATGCATGGCTGATGGTGGCCAATGTGAGGAATCCAACAGCTTGTTGATTGTTTAAACGCTTACTGCTATTTCAGGGAAACTGAAACATAATTTACTCTGAACATATTTTTCAAAGAAGGTGACTATTCTCACCCCAGACACAAGGACGGTTTCCAGGGGCACCCAGTCAAGTGAACCATCCAGAGTGGGTGTTCCAAAAGCAGCCACATACTGCATCTTGGCTGAGCCTCTCAGGACTTCCAGGAGCACGTTAGAAACCAGGGAGCAGTTGGCACCCTCCTGCAAACTAGACAGAGAGACATGTGAACGTCAATCCACAGGTGGTCCTGTTGGTGTGTGAGAACCACAGGTAAAGAGGGGATGACGGCCATACTTTAGCGTGCAGCCAGACACCATGGCCTGGGCGAAGAGCACGGGGGAGCGGGCGTGGGCCCCGCGCAGACAGTCCTGCTCCCGGCCCCCCTGCATTATGGACAGGGTTCCTCGGGTGTCACTGCTCTGGACCAGCCCTGTGGAGATCTGTCAAGGCCCTCAGACGTTGTGCTTCACTAAAGTACGATGTACTCTGGAACATTTCCAATACAATCAGGTATATACATATGCACACACACGTATCATTATGGGATACTTGTTTGTAAATTCCTTTCTTGGTTTTTTTTATGGGTAACATACGAAAATGTCTAAATGATAAATGCTTCCAGTATATCATAAATTATATAATAAGATGTACTGGACACCAGTAAAGGATATTCTGCTGTTCTTGTCCCAGATATTACTGGGAGCCCAGTCACATAACCAGGGTTCCCACTGCGTTGGACTGTCCCAGCTTGGTCATCTTCTTCCTACAGGGGGGTTATTTTACATTGTTTAAAGTTCCAAGATCAGACTTCCTGCCATCTATCAGTCCTGATGGAATAAAGGCTAGCATTGATGAGTCATTGGACTCCACACCTGCACTAGCTCACGTCAGTCTGACACCTTCATAGAATGGTACTACCAACTGCCATTACATAAAGCAGTTGTAGGATTAGTAGGATTAGATGTGTAATGACAACACGGCCTGCATATCCCATCCCATTCATACTTATTAGTTCAATTCATTTTGCCTCAAAGACTCAGTTCAGCACCTGGACAAAGGTAATCCCAAACTGCAGTTCCAGTGAGAGTGCGGTTCCATTCACAGGCCCCAGCACCAGAGCGACGGAGAAGTTCACTATTTCTCCTGCAGGGCTGTACTTCACAACCATAGCAACCTGGTGGACCAAACAGCACGTTTCATTCATCATCGTATGCATATCTCCATGTACATAGATCCTTACAGATGGACCCGCTGCCCCACGGGAAGACAAGTGGGTGGGGTTATATACAGGGGGTGGGGTTATAGGCAGAGGGTGGAGATATAGACAGAGAGAGGGTGGAGTTATAGACAGAGGGTAGGGTTAGATACCAACAGAGGGTGGGGTTATAGACAGACAGAGAGTGTGGTTATAGACAGATGTGGTTATAGACAGACAGAGGGTGGGGTTATAGACAGACAGAGGGTGGGGTAATAGACAGACAGATGGTGTGGTTATAGACAGATGTGGTTATAGACAGACAGGGGGTGGGGTCATAGACAGACAGAGGGTGTGGTTATAAACAAACAGAGGGTGGAGTTCTAAACATACAGAAGGTGGGGTTATAGACAGACAGAGGGTGGGGTTATATACAAACAGGGTGGGGTTATATACAGACAGAGGGTGGGGTTATATACCGACAGAGGGTGGGGTTATATACAAACAGAGGGTGGGGTTATATACAAACAGAGGGTAGGGTAATATACGTGAGCTAAGAGACTGACCTGCTGCACCACGTTGAGACAGAGGGTGGGGTTGACCAGGGTGGGCTCAAGGGTCATGGCAGTGCTGAGCTCCACAGGAGACAGAGTGTCCTCCAAAGACATGAGGCTGGCTGACGTCAGGACCACGGCAACCATCTCAAAACAAGGCCACATATAGCTCAGTATAGATGGATTCTACAGTCGCAGGCAGATGTATTATTCAAGGGAAGGTGCAGCTCCCGTTGGTGTGGCAGGTGTTCAGCTTTCAGTTCACTGGCCTGTTCTACACCCCTACACTCGCTCACATGTGCAACCTTTTGGGAGGATTGTTGAACTATTACTTTTACTGCTAAATAACATTCCTATAACTGGGCAAGCCTGCCTCACTGTATATTACGGTGCTATGGTGCAAAGAGGAAAGAACCTATTACTTACTGTAGCATTTTCATTCTTCCCCTGAAAAAAATGAAAAATCATGAATGAATGTCATTTCAATGCCACATGAAATATGCATTTGTCATTTTGGGATTAGTTAATGGGAAGAATTTAGTGGTGGATGGTATTATGGGATGGGAAGCAGACATGTCTGTTGAATGGATGGACCCCCATGTCCTTCTGGCCCGCTACTGAGAGAGCCACCATGGTGAAGAGACACACTTTCTATGACAGACACAATGAGGTCCATTTGATACATTCATGTCTCTCCTCATTAGACAAGAATTATCCTTTTTAATGGTATCGAATGGATGCTCTAAACAATATTCCTCATGCATACATGATGCATGCAAGACTCAAGACTCACTTCTTCAGAGTTCACCTAGACTCTGCATAGCCTCCGCCCCTTACAATTGTAATTGTATGTTGTATGTCCTGGAAATTATTGTGTGGCATCTAATCCTAGCTAACTTTGTAGTATACGGGGAATGGGTTAACCTAGCCTAGTGCTTGGCAGTTGGTTCTATGAACATCCTTACTGTACCGACAGCGATATATTGTTTCTCTTTCTTCTGACAACTGTACTACAAATTGTAAATTGCTTTGGATTAAAGCAAAATGCTAAATGCCCTAAATGCAAGAGTAATATATGGACATGGCAAAAGTTTAATCTTTTCCCAAGTTTGCCTAAATGGATTGAATGTGCTGAATAATTTTGAGGTGAAAAAAAAAAATAAAAAGAGGTGTAGGCCTGTTTTAAAGTGTATAGGAGTGCATAAGACAGAGGGAGGACTTACAGAGAGGATGCGTAGGCCTGTGTAGGTGTTCATGTGGAGGGCCTGTAGCTTGGTGCAGTCTCTGTCCACCACCATGCTGATGGTGCAGCGACTGACCTGCTGCTTCAGGAAAGCTGAGGAGAACACAAGCCCCCCCGATATAACTTACACCTCCTTAAAACAGCCACACTCCTCAATATAGTGTGGGACGGAAAAACATTAATTATACACTTGTAAATTAAGAATTGTGAAAATTAATCATTAATTAATCATAATGTTGTTGCTTTGATTGCCTATGACAACCCTGGATTCTGATTGGTGGATACATTTGTGGATTTTTTTTCATTTGTTTTTTTGCAAAAACATTAGTGTCTCCACAGCAGTTCGTATCCATATGATGAGATCGACTAATTGGTGAATGCAGATCCGTAACTCGCAACAAAGGTTTCACAGTTGTCCAACACGACAAAATGCATTATATATATTCACAGACGTGATTATGATTTACTGTACACAAATCTTAACTTCATAATTATCTTTCTGATTCATTAATCATAAACTCTTCAAGTGCAGAGTTTGTGTTTTCACATAACAATTTTTGTTTAAATATGGGATGTTTTAAATACGTAATAAGTAATATTATAATAAGTAATATTTATAGTCACTAAATTCACTCCCTCTAACTAGACACAAGGCTCCCACAAAGGATGGACTTCTATCTTGTAAGGGATATACAAGTTATAATAGTGAAAGCAACATTTAATACCCATTTCTAGTCTTATCCATTGTTTGGGCCCAGAGTAAAGACCATATGGAGATACCTACCAGCAGGATTTGTATCCAAGCAATTCGTATTAAGAGCAGCAGCAGGAAACTGCAGGATTCTCCTCTCTCCATTCTCTCCGTAAGTTTCTATAATATCACCATACTACAAAAAATGCAGAGAATTTAAATTCCCGAAATGTAATAAATCAAATCCGTAATTATTTTGTTATTCACAGCCTAAATAAAGCCCCACCTTGTAACCAGGGGAGACGGAGGAGACAGGGGAGACGAGTTCGCTCCCCAAGCTAGAGGGGCGGTCCTCAAATGCCTCGAAGAGGGAATCAAAGTTCCTGTCCGTTGGAACGTCAGGCAGGGAGTAGGACAGACTCTCAACATCTATAGGAAGAACAAAGCCACAACAAAGGCAGGGTCTGCCATTGAACTGAAATACAAGGAGTGCATCAACTAGTGGGGCAGTTTGACAACTTGATGTTCCTGACCATGAGCAAAGTTTAATATAGGCCTGAACGTTGAAAAGTGTTTATATTGCTACATTGCTACATTGCTATATTGCTACAAGTGTATAGGTGGTTTAGGGGACTTACTGTTCTGTGAGTGAATACAGAAGATGTCAGCGTTAACATACTTCTGGATGAAGGTGTCCTGCTTGGAGAAACCCTCTCCAGTCTTCCCTAAAGAATAGTGCACAATGTCGCGCTGGCATAGCTGCAGATTACCACTGTAGAGACGGAAACATAATGGTCAGGGACGGGGCCAGCAGAGCACGGACAAGTGATGGGCTGAAGGAGGTTATAGAGTTAGGAGGGGCCCAAGGGCCTGTAGACTAGTGATGTGAAGGAGGTTATAGAGGAAGTATTTAGAGAACAAGAACAGAGGGAATCAGACAAATGTATCATTCAAATCCAAAGTCAACTAAAGTCCTCCATGGCCCCAGTGCTCAGACTCATTACAGAGGGAGACTAGACTCAGACTGAGTACAGGGGAAGACGACTCAGACTGAGTACAGGGGAGACTAGACTCAGAGTGAGTACAGGGGAAGACGACTCAGACTAAGTGCAGGGGAAGACGACTCAGACTAAGTGCAGGGGAGACTAGACTCAGACTGAGTACATGGGGAGACGACTCAGACTGAGTACAGGGGAGACTTGCCTGACGGTGCTAACAGAGCAGTGGGTGAAAAGGGCCGCCTCCCCGCCGCACTGTGGGTCACAGCAGCAGTTCAGGTCACACGCGTCCCTCTGCTCATCACACGGACACAGCCTGCCAACTGACACACATGTTAGTGAGAACAGCCTGCCAACTGACACGCATGTTAGTGAGAACAGCCTGCCAACTGACACGCATGTTAATGAGAACAGCCTGCCAACTGACACACATGTTAGTGAGAACAGTCTGCCAACTGACACATATGTTAGTGAGAACAGCCTGCCAACTGACACGCATGTTAGTGAGAACAGTCTGCCAACTGACACGCATGTTAGTGAGAACAGCCTGCCAACTGACACACATGTTAGTGAGAACAGTCTGCCAACTGACACGCATGCGAGTGAGAACAGCCTGCCAACTGACACGCATGTTAGTGAGAACAGCCTGCCAACTGACCAAACATGTGAGAACAGCCTGCCAACTGAGCACACGAGTTAGGGAGAACAGCCTGTCAACTGACATGTCAGTGAGAACAGTCTGCTAACTGATCACACATGTTAGTGAGAACAGTCTGCTAACTGATCACACATGTTAGTGAGAAC
>JAOPUA010000028.1:19751599-19764024 GCA_027122455.1 Trisopterus luscus | reverse complement strand
ACACACACACACACACACACACACACACACACACACACACACACACACACACACACACACACACACACACACTAAAAGCTTCCAGACTGGGTCCGTACGCCAGAGCCCTGCAGCGGCGGGTGCTGGAACTGGGCAAGGGAGGGTGTGGCCCCGTGGCGCGGTGGGTAGTGTGGGGCCCCTGAGGGGGATGACGACAGCAGCCGGGCGCCCGCCTGCAGCGCCCCCTGCTGCTGCTGACTGAGTCTACAGGCCTGGGAGGCCAGGTCCGTTTTGGCCTGCCCACTGCCCCTGGAGCCCGGGTTGGTCGACCCCACAGCGCTGCTACTGCTCAGCAGGCTGGCCTTCAGGTGGCTGCTGCTGCAGCTGCTGTTACTCTGCTGGTGTAGAACGCCGCCCGGCGGCAGGGGGTCCGGCCACGAGGTGGGGTGGTGGTGCCCAGGGTAGGACGAAGGGGGGTGGTCCTGGGCGAGGCGGGAGTAAAAGCTCTGGCCCGACGACGGACTGTAGGAGCCGGAGAACGGCGATGGGCTGCTCTGCTGGTGGAACGAGGGGCTGTCCATCTGCCGCTGGCCCTCACACGACTGCACACAGACACAAACACGTTAGCCTGGCTGTCATCCTGCCCTATTAAAACAGACATGGTGGAAGGTGGTGCCTCACCTGCTGGGAGAACACGGAGGGACTGTAGCGGGCCGGGCTCCTGCTGGGAGAACCCCGGGGCCCCTGCGGCTCGTATCCATCTGTAAGCCAGGGACACTTAGTGACAACCAGGCCACACACAGTGAAACAGGCAAACAAAGAGCAGGGGAATGGCTTACCGGCTTCCTTGTCCCCGTCGGTCTTCTTCAGGATGCGGTCCACCTTGATGCCGCCACGTAGCACACGCTCCAGCACCCCCTGGCCCTCCCGGAGCCGCTCCACACTGGTCGGGACCATCCTAAGGGGCAGCGAGGAGCTGGGTTAGGTCTTCAGGTCACTACACCAGACAAGCTATCAGGACAACGTGTTGATACAGTGCCACTCACTGCCACTGCTTCAGTGGCAGTGAGTCGCTGTGATATGGAGTCAGGTATCATTAAGTGCCGTCGTCTATCATCCCCAAGCTCCACTAAGACGGGCTGGTCTTTCCTGCTCATGTATGAGACGGGCCGAGGAGGTTAGCATGTTCACATTATCAACACGGCCCCATGCCGCCCAGCGGGCTGGACCGAACACGCTCCACCTTCAAGGTTCCTCACCAGTGGCTGGTGCTGTCCTGCGGTGGGCTGACCTCCTCTATGTGGGGGGTAGAGGAGGAAGAGGCGTGGGCCGGGGAGGAAAAGGAGCTCAGCGGGGAGGCGGGGGGCTGGTGGTGGTGATGGGGGTGGGCAGGAGGCGGAGGATGATAGGGATCCTGGCTGTAGTGGAAACCAGGCTGGTTGCCCAGGACAACACCCAGGGAGGAAGAGGAGGAGCTGCCTGGGTCAGGCTCGCGGCCGCTGCCCTGCTTCCTCTTGCGGTACTCCAGCAGAGACACCTGGTCGGGAGAGAGGAGCCGCCGTTAGTCTGCTGCTCCTAGCGCCCACTCAGGACATTACACACTCATCACGTCTCCAGCAGAAGACAGAAACCCTGCGGCATTATTGGCTCAAGCTGTGCAGATGGCAGGCGCACATGCACCAAGACATCGCCGGCATTCGCATTTCCATTCCTCCAACAGAGCCTGCATGTTGTACTGTAAAAGGTGACATTTATGTACATGGGTGCAACCTTTTCTTACAATTACCTGCAAATACTTACAGCAGGCATCTGGTTTGACAGAGGCTACGCAAAGGGCAAGGCATAGTCACGAGACAGCACCGCACCTATGCAGCGGCCATTTCTATTTGGTTTAAATGTGCCACTGATGTCACCAATTTGAACCAAACAGAAACAACAGCCAGTGACACCAGAAATGTCCCAGTACTATATTACATAGCTTCTAGTTAACACTTGATTATGTCCAAACCAAACGCATAGCCAAGACAACATCAACAGACTGTTCAAATAGAAACATTGGATTTAAAACACAACCACAGTGAAGACAACAGAATGGCGACGCCCATCCCAAGTCACAGCCGAGACCAGGACTTGGGGGGGAAGAGAGGGTAAATGGAGCGGGTTGACCAGAGAGAAGGATATGCAGATGGATGGACTCCTGAACCCAGGCCTTCTGAAGAGAAGCCCTGAGCCACGGGGTGAATGCTTTCTCCTGTTGCTCCATTCTGACCACAGTCTAGTGGGCAAAATGGAATGCACCATGTATATTTGGGAGATTCTAGTAAATAAAATGGCAAACTCTGTACATAATGTCCATAGGATGGAAAAGGTGCATCACAGCCTTCAAATGGTGTGTGCTAGCAACGAGCAAGCCAACAGTATTTTCTTGCAATTTAGAAACAGCACATATATGCTGCCAAACCAGAACAAACATGAGCACCAAAAAGGACAGTTTTGAGTGGATGCGTCCAAGTACAATTGGGCTGGAGCCCTGTATTACACCGTTGTACTTTCTGCAAACCGTTTGATCATTCTGTGAGGAAGCGGGCTGGCAGGAAAAGAGTCATGAATGGTATGTAGCAAATACAGAAGGGCGTTCAATTAACTTTCATTCAGGGCTGGAAGGCAACCAATGTGTTTACTGAACCTCACTGAAAAGAAAAGTGTCCACCACAGCAAATCAAAGTAAAATAAATGTAGGGGATCTCAGGAGGGGAAGGGGCCGGATGTGGCGTTTTATGCAGATGCAAAAAACAAAATATTGACATGCACACTTCTAGAGATGTATTTGGATAGGGAGAATATATTCACCATATTCTGTACTGGCTTGTATTGACTTCTTACAGCTATAGCCTGGTAACCGGGCCTTCCTGCCAGCAGACTAATGCCATGCTGATTGGCCCTCTGCCTTGGAAGAAAAGCAGGAAGAAAGACTTGGAAAAGGTTTCAACCATCACTCAGAGGGACGAGGAAGAGGAAGGTAAGGACAGAACAGGTATAGGAGGTATGCAGGAGGAAGAATAATATAGAGGAGCCATACATTCATAATCATTTCAGATATCCACAGAAGCGCACACACACACACACACACACACACAAACATCTTAAATGGATCCACATTTGTAGTACATTCCCGTTTCCTGACCAAATGGCCTAAGAGCCTGTTGATTCGGGACAAAGCTTATACAGCTGAAACTGTTACAAAAAGGTGGGCCTGACTGACGAGCTACAGCTTGGGCTGAATAACCCCAACGCCACGCAGGGTCACACGCTCAACCAACTTGCCTTCTTCTTTACTGGTGGGTGGCCAGTGTGGGGGGACATGCCGCCGCCCGGGTCTCCAGCACCGTAGTGGCTCTCGCTGTAGGGGTCCCCAGCTCCGTAGTGGGAGTCGCCGTAGGGGGACATGCAGCCCGGCTCTTCAGGGGGGCCCTGGATGCCTATGCCCCCAAAGGAGGGCTCCAGCGGGGAGAAGCGGCCCTCGGCGCGGGAGGGGCGCTGCTCGCCGCTCCCTGCCGTGCCAAGGTTGGCGTTGAGCGGGGAGCAAGTGTATATGAGGTTGAACTCGGTCCTGAACGCCGGGTCGCGGCCTGGAGGCGGGGGGGCAAGGTCCGAAGGGGGACAGGACGGCGGGGCGGGGCCCCCCGACGCAGGGAGGCTCTGGGAATCGTTTCCGTAGGGCCCCCCGGGGAGAGAAAAGTCCTCTGAGGCGGGCGCGGGGCTGCCGGAGCTGGAGGGCAGCGAGAGGTCCTGGAAGAGGGGCTGCGGGCCGTCGACGTCACTCCTCAAGCAGGGCTGGGGACAGAAACACAGGGTTGGGAGAGCCTGATAGGACATGGGGGGTACAGGCGGGGCTTGGGACAGAAACACCGGAGCCTGATAGGACATGGATAAAACAGGAGGGCTGGGGACAAAAACATGTGGTTGGGAGAGCCCCATAGGACATGGGGGAAACAGGCGGGTTGGCTCTGTATGGAGAGATGATGACTCAGAAGGGGGCTTTGTAGAAGAGGGCTTACCTCAGGAGATATGGACTCAGGCCGGTGTACGGGGGAGGCCTCTGGGGACGATATGTTCTGCAGGGTGACCCAAAAAGACAAGGACATTCATAGATAAATGACACGATCACACAGGGCCTCTAGGACTAGGAGGGCTGGCTGTAATCTACACCAAGTACAAGGCCATTTAATAGATACATTATAAGGTCAGTGTTCTTTAACCAGTGGATGTGACTGAGCCACCTCAAACTGCTTTATCAAGTGTTCTTTAACCAGTGGATGTGACTGGGCTACCTCAAACTGCAGGGGCGTGTTGCAGCGGCTGGTGGGCAGCGAGGGTATGGGCGAGTACCCCAGGCTGTTGGGCAGCAGAAGCGGGCCACACGGCAGACCCAGCAGGGGGTGCAGAGGGTCCTCGGGCATCGGAGGTGTGATGGGCGATAGCGGGCGGGACAGGTGCTGCATGGGGAGCGGCACGGCGGCGTACTTGGCCCGGCGCTTCTTAAAGGGGGCGAGGAGCTCTGTGAGAGGGGGCCAAAGTTGGAACAATCGATCATATAGAAATAAGTATCTGTTCTAGTGATGCTCCTTTATTAGCAGACATCGTGTTTTAGAACCAAAGAAGCCTGACAAACACACATGGGCTGTTTCTTACAAACCACTTACTGACCATTATGGCACCACCCATTCAAAAAGGTATATTGTTTTTTTGACGGGAAGCCGGTCAGTGTAAGAATGGATGTGTGTGAGCGGGGGAAAAAATACAGTGAGACGTGGGGTCGGTGTGAGGAGAACATACCGTGAGACGGTTCGGTGTGTGAGGAGAACATACCGTGAGACGTGGGGTTGGGGGTGGATCTGCTGCTGGTGCTTTGGTGTGACGAGGTGGACTCTGAGCCGTCCTCAAGGCTGGCTGAGCAGCTCTCGTCCTCCGCCTGCTTGATCCAGCGCTTCACGGGACAACACGAGATGTCAAGGTCCAAACAGTCAATACAATTCCACACCGGCCAAAACTAGTCCCTTTGCGTTTCCTTCCACGTTACGCCAGTATTTTAAACCACCTAACAAAAATGGAGCTTCATGAAAAGGTCACCAAAGTGGATAAATCTGAAGCTGCCCACCGACTGTTGCTGTGTGGGTGAGAGAACACTCCATTTCGTAAATAAAGAGGACGCAGAGCTATGACTGCTATCAGCTATAGTGGTCCGGTTATGACCGTGAGAGAAGGCCTGAACTGAAAAAGCCATCATGTTTTAGTGCAGGCCAAGTACAGCCTTTGGTAAACTTTGCAAACAAATGCAACAGAGATTACTTCAGAGGCAGCAGATAACAATTACAATAAAGGAATAGAGCTAGAGTCGAGACCTTCTCAATAGAGAGAAGGTTTCTGTGCCCACCTTCTTGTAGCAGCCATAGGTGCCATCCATTTGCAGCGGCCGTGGGCGGTGGCGCTCCGGGTTGAAGGGCGAGCCGAAGCGGACGTAGTGTTTGGGCGCGGTGCAGATGTAGGAGGTGTGGGACAGGCCTGGCAGCATGTTGAGGGTGGTGGCCAGCACCGTGGGGTCTGTGGTGATGCGTAGCGGCCCGTCTGCAGGAACCTCCGGCAGGATCTTCTCTCCAGCGGGACCTTTGTCGTTCAGCCACTCAGTCACCAGGTACTGGGGGGTTAAAGGAGAGCTAACATTAACATTGAACATAACATTGAAACAGTGTGGTCCTAGTGGAAAACCATTCGGACCGAGTTGGTAAACCACCTGGACCATTATTGTGAAAAGATAATTGTCACTAGGACATGAATCAACTATAAGTCAAAAACTATTTGATCCATGGCATATTTATCTTGTAAAACAGTTAAAGTTGGCAAGATCTTGGATATACATGCTCTGTAATAAAGTTATCTAAATTTTTTTCACAAATAAGCGAATAATCGATAGAACTGGTACACTTGGAAAACTCTGGAACAGCCCTAGAGACATTCCCAAAAGCCAAAACCTCAGTAAATGTCCCCCAAACCTTTTTTGTCTTGGGGTAGCGCAGGTTTCCTCTGTTCAGGCAAACCTCAGGGTCCAAGAGATGGCCCGCCCCCAGGCCGCACTCCCCCGCACTGAGCTCTGTGTTGAATGGTCCGTGTACCCCCTCTTCCTCCGGCGCTGCCGTCTGGTCCGTGGAGGCGATGGCGGCAGCGGCAGCGGCAGCCTGCTGGGCCAGGGCCTGCCTCTGGCGACGGGCGCGCTGCGAAGAGCTGGAGCGGTACCGCGAGATGCGGCTCTTGGACCGGGGCTTGCTGGAACGGGCCGGTGGGGGCTTGGTCGGAGCAACAGGTGCGGCGAGGCCAGAGGCTGAGGACGTCGGTGCCTTTTCTGGCTCGATGGGGGGCGGTTCCTACAGGAGCAAGAGGAACAACTCAAGACGGTCAGTTGCTGGACCACACAGAATGGATCTGATGGAGAAAGGGTTTTCATTCCAACGGACCATCACGTAGGTAGCCCGTCGGGTGCTGATGCACACGGCTGGCGTGTTTCCAGCAGAGGGGTTCACTGCTCCGTCCGTGGGCTCCACACACTCATCCTTCGGGTCCTCCGTTGCAGTCCCTCTCCGTCGTTTCTCCGTGGTGTCCAACGCCTACAGACAAGACAAACTCAGTTTACAGGACCTTCTTAAACATACAGGAATTTGAGACAAATGCTTGCCTTGCAAAAAGGTCCTCATATTATCTTGGTGTAATGAGCGCCACTGTATTTATCTAAGCTATTAGTCCAAAGTGTTACCTTTTTGCCGGAGCTGATGAGGCCATTCTCGGCCACTTCTCCCGCCTCTGCCTCTTCCAGCTTCACCTCATCAAGGAGCCCGTCCTTCAGCACAATATATATAACACTTTATAACACTATCCAAATCCAATATTTTTGCATTGCAGCCTCATCTGTGCCAACTGTGTGTGTGTGTGTGCGTGGTAAGAGTGAGGACCCAAGGTATAGCAAGTGAGAGTCAAGATCAAGAGCACCTGATGCTCAGCCAGCCTACCATTGACAACACAATAGGATTTAAACAAAGATATAACCCACAATGATGTTTGCAAAGCCCTTTATACTGCCACACGGCTTTTAATGGATTGTTAACTTGTATATGGTTTTAAACTGAAGGAACTGTGACCGAGGGAAACCCCACCTCTGTGTCGCTAGCTGCATGCAGCTCTCCGGCCTCCGGCTGCTGGCTACCCTCGTCAGAGGTGGCCCCCGTGGCGGGACCGTCGCCCCGCTCCTTCTTGCGGGCTTTGCGCTGTCGGGTCTCGGCCCCGGTCAGTGAGGAAGGGGCTGAGGGGGGACACGACGGGTCCTCCTTGGGGCGGAGGTTGTGTTTCTGCACGGGGCAGCTCTGGTTGCCCTTGTGGCAGGCGCAGTCTACTTTGTAGTTGCTGAGGGGGTTGGTGTCGAGGGAGGGACAAAGTGCAAGTTGGTATATGCTGTTGTTTTATTTGCTCCTGCTGAGCTAGGCGATACCATAGTCTAATTGCTTTTCAAATTTTTATTTTGAACCTTTTATTGTCAATATTGCTTGCTATTGATATCCTTGTAAAGCCCACCCCCGCCCCCCCCCCGTGCACAAACTGGCTCAAACTGACTCAAATCACGAACGAATAATGTTCAACAAATGCTTACTGAAAGAAATGCACAGATTTAGGGAGCCGTGATACTGACCAGCTGTGGAACTCGTAGTCGAATGCGATGGTGACTTCAGCATCCTTGGCAATGTGCCCGAGGGCGTGGATACACAGGTGGAGCATTCCTTCTGCCATCACATGCCGAACCTTCAGGGAAGCCAAGACAGAGATACAAATAAAGCGCAACCCTAAACAAAGTTCAGCAAAGAAAATGACCTTGGTTCAGTGGAAATAGAATGAAGAAAGAATCTCACCTCTGCATTAGGCACGCAGGACCTCCTGATGAAGCGGGCGTCGTTACCAAATGTCCGTGCGTCCACACACATCTCCACTTGGTCGAACTTGGAGTAGAACAGCACAAACGGGTAGGGTCTGCAGAAACAGAATAAGAATATTGGTATGTGGCACCGGAAGAGGACTTTCATTTTTATCCTAATTTCTACTTATGAAGGTGACTTACTTCTTGAAAAAGTGCCCGTTCACCTCAAACTGTTGTTTGAGCATGACCTTTCCCCGGTACTCTATGATGAGGGTGCCAGTGTCCAGGTTCTTAGACGCCCTCAGAATCTTCCTGTTCTTTTGCACCCGTGTAACGCGTCCAAGCTGGAGCTGAAACAAATTCACATAGCAGCTCATAAGCACACAAGCTTTGGACTATGGAAAACCCTGGCCACAGTCACACAGTGGCCATCCCTCTGTCAGAGCCTTCAAGCAAACTTGGGATCATTGCATCTGATGGATAGAGAGGGGAGTGGTCTGAGTCGTCTGACTCGGGTTAAGCCAATTTCATATCTCACTGATCTGGGCTTCAGTTGAGGGCCTTTGGGATGGTCAAAGGCAGCAAGTGTGTAGGGGGAGTTTGAGAAGTCAGCTTACCTGCATCTGGGAGCACAACACTGCGTTGTTGCTAGCCGGCTCTGTGTGGTCGATGCTGTCCACGTCAACACTGAGATGGGTCGTGGTGGACGTCGTGGTGTTGATCTTGGACTGTTGTGCGGTTGCTGTGGCAACAATTTCCGTCTTTGTGTCGGCTCCGCAGTGTGACTCGAGAAGCGTCTGGACGTCTGCACTATACTGGTTGGCGAGGGCCTCGTCATACTGGTCCGTCCACTGGCGGATCTTGGTCTCCCAGCCCTCTGCAGTGTGCTCGTCCAGCACGTTGGCCTCTGTGGTCGAGTTCTGCACCAGGGGGTGAAAGAGGGCAGAGTGGTTATGACCAGTGGCTGACCACAAGTGCATCTCAGAAGGGATGGATGAATACAAAAAATAACATTAAAGCGTTCAAATCATACCTTCATCCTCATGGACTTTCTAGAACCCTCTCTGAAGGCCTAAAAGAAAAAAGAAAAAAAGAAAAGGAACGTTATGTGGATATACATTTACCATCCAGCCAAATGTCTGGGCAAACGCCACGCACAATGGCAAGCATGCCCAGCCTTTAAAAACATACCTTGACCTTCTTGCTCTTGGGCGTCCCGCGAGCCTTCTCCGTGCTCTTCTTCCGCTTCTTGGACTTGTTCCTCTTGATGCGGTTGACGGTGAGTGTGATGCTGGTGGGCGTGTGTTGCGTGGCCGTGTACGACACGCTGGCCGGAGACACCTCCTCATCTCCGCTCTCTGTGGCGCTGCTCTCCCCCACTACGCAGAGAAGGAAGCATTTCATCATGCTGTTTACAGAGGCACATTGCAGCCAACAAGATGAACCAACAAAAAGACCCTTTCCTAAAGTTTTACTACATCCTGGTCGTATCTTTCAACCGGCCAACTCACCGGAGATATTCTCTGGCTTCCTGTGCTGGCCGTCGGGCGCTTTCCTCCAGTACACACCCCTGCGGATAGGGCCGAAAGAACAAGGTGAGGAGGAGAAGTGTGGATATTACTGAAGCGACCACAATACAGGCGAGGCAACACACTGCACCGGCTCAAGAAGCTTGCTCACCTGCAGTTGTCGCACTTGTTGAGCAGGCCGTCGGCGGTCAGGGTGCAGCGGCACCAGTTCTCAGGGTCCTCAGAGGACGAGCTGTCGCTGTCCGCAGAGTTGTCCTCGGTGCCGGCGCGTCGACGGAAGCGGTGGCTGTGAGCCACGCCGCCGTTGAGCTCCATGCGGGGAATGATGGTTTGGGAGAGCGGGGAGGCGGGTGGGGTGGGAGGAGGGGGAGCGCCATAGTTGTGATCCTGACAACACACAACGGAAGACTGTTGCATCTTCAAAGAACGGGTGTTCAGGCAAAACAAGGAAAAAGTAGGGAGGGAAACGAAAAATGGAGACGAATGAAAATGAAGGCAAAACACGGTATGTGAAACAGTGCAGCAGTGGTAACTAAAGATGCATTGTAAAGACTGATTTTTCTCTATCTACAGATATCTAGATCTATAGATATATAATAGAAATATTATGTAGTTAAGGCAGGTTAAATACGCATGGTTTGCTTTGTTCAAACAACAATGTTGTGGACAAGGAATTAATGGATTTCTAATGAGATGCCTTGGTCATGTGTGAGGTACTCGTTTTCTTAATTTTATTTTCTTTATATATTTCCTTTGTGTTGAGTTCCAACACAAATTCAGGACAGAATCAAATCATTTGACCAATGACCCGTGAGCTCACCGTGTAGGGCAGGCCCCGGTACCCATGGCTCTGTGCACTCCCACAGCTGTGGCTGTTGTAATTCTTCTCATTCACCGCAGGACTTGCTTCCACTGACTCAGGGCTGAAACAAAGGCAAAGAGAATGACTTCTTCCAGACAGACACTAGATGGAGCCACAGCCCAAGACATCTCGCAGTGAGCAGAGCCATTTAGGAAACTAAAGACACTGACCATCATTATTCTCAATTACTATCCCTCCCCCTGACAAAAGGAAACTGTAAAAATGTACTAAAAACACAAAACGATGGGGTTGTGAGTGGGCTAATGTTTTGAGTGGAGATTGTAGGCCAACGCGTCTAAGCCAGTTGCAATCCATAGAACCACTGTAATGCAAGCACACGGTTGTTCATTACAGGTTGCTGGTGATTTCTGGTTACATACCCTCTCATTACACGGAGATACTGATGTGGAGGCCCGATAACCGCTACCATAAACTGATCAAGGCTTTGTTTGGATCATAAATCACCAGTGAATTTAAAAAGAAACCATGGCCAGCTAATGGGCTTCACTCATGTTCACTCAAGTCAATTTTGACTCCTTGTAGCAAACAATTCATTATCTAGGGCTGTAGTCACCCAATGAAAATGTTGGTAGACTGCATTCCGACCAATTGATTGGTCGACCAATCGGCATGAGACCTGCACTAACAATCTGCAAATAAATTGCCAGGTTATCTTAACTTAATGGGCCACAGCACACAGCATACCAGGTAGCCTGAATATCACAGCAGTGCTGTTTGGAGGAAGTCAGTGGGCTTCAGATCCACTCTTGGTCAGAATATTACTGGTCAGAATGGATGAGGCTGTGATGCATGCCAGGGTGTCTGATAGGTTCACACTCAAAGCCTAACAGGAGTTAGACACCAAAGTCGACAGAGCTTCGCTGAAAACATCGAAACAAATACAATACACCACGCTTTTTTGGAATGCCAAGTTGAACACATCTTTTTGTCGCCCTTTTAGCCAAAAGCCGTCACACCAAAGACGTAATTAACATGTTGCAAATGTCGAGAATGGCGAGTTCAAAGTTGTGAAAACGGGGGTGTTTTGACCTTTGAAATGCTTGCATACATCTGAATTTTACATATTTTACATGTTTAGTTTATAGAGGCTGGGCAAAGATGGTTTCGGTTTGAAAACTTTCGGTTTTGGTTTGAAAACTATGATATCAAGCAGGACTGCTGTGTGGATGCTTGTGTCTTTCAGACGCTCTCATCCGTCCAACGGGGAGTACTAGTAAAAACCTTCTTCCAAACATCACAAAAGGAAACCGCTGCTTTGAACAGCAGATTTTTTTATAAAATTGCATGACAGTACATAGTGCTGTTCACCAAAGAGATCACAGACAAGCTTGAGGGGCCTGAATCCCCGCAAAAAGAAGAACCAACATAGCTTCAACATGAAAAGTTAACATGAAGCGTCAACGTGAAGCGCTACCAGGAAGCATTACTGTTAAGCGTTACTTGAATTGTTAACGTGAATGGTTGCCGTCAAGCGTTACCATGAAACATTAACTTTAAGCGTTGGCCTAAGGGTTGGCCTAAGCGTTCTCGGACTGTCTCAGCCGCTACATACAGTATTCAATCCCTGGGATATCGCTAAGATATTCCCATGAAATGTAACCCAAGAATTCCAATACTGATATATATATACAGTATATATATGAGGGTTCAATCAGTGAGAACGGAAGGGAGTTTAGTCTGAGACCAAACTTCAAATGTCCATATTCCGCCTGTTAAGAATGGTCCTTTAATTTCACAAGCATATCATGACATTTATCGATATCTCATATTCCCCCCAGCCCCACTTGTACTTAAGTATTGATTATTGTGTATAGACTTAACATGTGGATTTGACAAATGAGTGCAGCAGCCTGTACTCACTCGGATCCAGCAGCCATATCGGAGTACGAGGTTTCAGGTGTGGTGACTCCCAGCGCGATTACTATGCTCATGACGTCCAGCGGCACGCAGATAGGTGGGGGAGGCAGGGGAGGGAATAGGAGGTATGTTAAGAAGTGTTAGGGGAGGAGGAGAGGAGGTGCTGAGGAGAGGTCTAGAGGAGGTAGTGGGGAGAGGATTGTACGCCAAGAGCCAACCATGA
>JAOPUA010000028.1:19547840-19558723 GCA_027122455.1 Trisopterus luscus | reverse complement strand
GAGAGAGAGAGAGAGAGAGAGAGAGAGAGAGAGAGAGAGAGAGAGAGAGAGAGAGAGAGAGAGAGAGAGAGAGCCACTGGGCTCCTTGGAGGTTTCTGTTTGATTGAATACAGAAAGAAGATCCGCCTCGGGGCACCACGTCCGGGGGACTGTGCACCGATCACGCCGGTCACTGTGCACCGACCTAGCTACCCGGACTCCGGTGCCCTCCCGCGGGCACGGCAATTGAATACAGGCCGCCGTGCCGCTGTGCACCGCGACCGGGAGCTCAGTTCAGCGGCTCATCTTTCTGTATTCAATCACCATGCCCGAGCCGCATGAATTTTGAAATAGTGGTAATGTCCGATCCAACCATTTATTCCTCAACTCTTCTTTCTTGGCCAAGAGTGCAACGTTGATTTGTTATAGCCACCAATAGCACAGGCATAAACTCAATACTGTCATCCAGTGGACCGTCGCAAGCCAAGGTGGGCAAGGCCATGAATACTAATTCAACTGACGTCAGTTGGTGAGGCTTTTCTGATTCTATCGTTTACGCGTCCATTTTCTTTCATTTGCTAATGCAGGCAATCGAGGTAGAAGAACATTCAGCATGCATATGCAACTCCGCGTGACCCAACATATTTCAAAAGGAACAAGTACTAAACGGTATCTTGGGGAGTGACACCTTTAATAAGAAGGTGCTATTTTATATTAAAGTCGACGAATTGAGAACTGCAACACAACAACAACAACAACAACAACAACAGCCATGCGGTAGAGTTAACGGTGAAATATCAGTATTTATAATTCATGAATAGAATAATAATAAATAAAAATAATGATAAAAATAATAAAATAATCTGATTATAGAAGATCAGAAGGATAAGGAAAGGTGACCCAGATTAGGAGAAAGTTATGAGAATCTTTAGAAAGAAAGAAAACGACTGCAATAAATTGGTTAGTGAATATAGATTCCTGGGCTCCACTCCCAGCTCTACTCCCCTGATTGTTCATTACAATACTGACAGTCTCTGGTAAAAATAGACCCTCTGCCAAAAGTGAATTATCACTTTAGGAGGATGGTGATTTGCTGGCTGGAAAAAGGGTACATTCTTCCTTCCGGGGTGACATCTGATTCTCAGTCACCAGTTGCCATGGTGAGCATTGGTGAGATCTGGGCCACAAAGATAGAAGCACCTGGCCAGTTTCAAATAAGATTGGCAAAAAAATACCTGACAAGACAAGACAATTTCAACACAATGAAAAGTAAAGACAATGGCGATGCGGATGCTCATCCCTTTTGAGCCAAGATGGCCACAAGATGGCCACTAACCTCTTCCCAACCAACAGGCATGTCTTGGCCAGCATTGCTATTGTTTATTTATAGAAACAGATGCATTATTTACAGATTTCGTACAGATTTTGACCCAGTAGATTGATGAAGAGACTATAAGACCAATATCTACACGTACATCCTCACGCAATGCAATCACTCCTTGGTTTAGTGTCGCTTTGTTGTTTTAAGGTAAGTGGTGTAGTATGTGCAGGTATATTCCTTATACCCACTGTGAAAGCTCAAGGATTTACGTAAACCCACAAAAAATGTGCAAGTATACGTAAACATCAGAGGTGTAAAGAAACAAATACGTAGAGGTTTACAGCAGTTTCTTGGATTTTCTGTACTACTTGAGTTTCTGACGACTTTCACTTTTACTTCACTACATAAGATCTAATCATAATTTTGCTCCAGTCATCATGACTCATCATTGCTCAAGATAATGGATAATCCTTACAGGCTACTTTTAGCATGTTGCGTACGCATGCAAATAACTGCGGATCTCACTGACAAGTTTTGGCATATCAAGTCCATATGGCACAAATAATATCTGATGGAAAATTGCCACTGCACGTCTGTAAGCTATAGCTTAAGCAGCAGTATGAACACATCCACCTACCTAGCTGTAGTAGTCATCAACTAGTGGCACTACTGCCAGACAAACACCTGTGACCTTAGTTACCAAAAGTGTTAACCTATGTATGTACTTTTTTACTTCCACTTTTGATACGTACATTAGCAAATACCAGGTCGAAAGATGTGACAGCAAGCTGAAGAAACATTGCCCGACACGAGGGGAGTAGGGCAGTGGGTAATGTGTGGGTGTGTAGCGGGTGTGTGGATGAGCGAGTGGGAGAGAGCGGGCGCCAGAGAGTGAAGGTGAATGAGAGTGGAGCAGTGGAAAAGGTTAGTGGTGACGTTGTCAATCTGGCAACATATGGAGGCTATCAGTAACAGGGCTCCCTATTTGGACTGGCAGTTCTCGACACACTGGCAACTGTAAAAGTAGATCTTGGTTTAAACAAATGTCGGGCAGCCCCTGGTGTAGAGGCCTAGGCCACAGGGCGTACTACTGGTGAACATGGTTGTGGCGTGGGGCACATGCACAGTTCTACGTCAAACATCTCATTTTGCAGTCACTAGTCTTACAAAACATAGATCAGTGTTTTTCAACCTGTGGTGCAATTAAAACCGAGGGTGGTACATTGGATTTCATTCCTGAAATATACAATTTACGGTAACACAACATTATAAAGATAATTTTCAATAAATATATTCATCGTATTCATCACTGAATATAGTATTATGGCTTGTAATTATATTTTTAAAAGTGTGCCCTAAAACAATTGGGCATTCCATCAGTTTCCCATTGTAAGGTTTTTAATGAATTTGTGTTTTCTAAATAATCGGGAGCAGAAGCAGGTTGCTGACATTTTCCTCACAATGGCCCCAGCCTTCTTGCAGTAGCACTAAGTACGTATGAACAGGGCGCTGGCAAACTGTGTGGCACCAAAGACAAGAGCGAGGCCGGTCATCAGATCTGTCATAAGAGGTCCTCTGAATAAGAATTCATTCAAAGATCAAAACGTGTTGTGCCATATTAAAAGCCTCCATTTTGACTATGAGATAGCAGATTGTGTAGCAGACAGAGCCCTCTGAGAGGCTGGCCAATTAACCTCTGACGCCAGATACATGACACACATAGTTGCTAAGGTCAAATAAATGCCAAATTGATGTAATGCCACATAGATGCATACGTCCCATAGATGCTAAGTCAACACCACATACATGACACACATAAATGCTTACGCCGTAGTAATGCTAACGCAACGTACATGACACACATAGCTGCTAACACAGCCTTCTAACGGCACTTGGACACGACCACACTCCATCCTTTTTTTACACCATCTTCCTTGAGGTTTTGGGTTGTTTTGGAGGGTTGATGGTTGGCAAGTCGATTAATGTTTTTTTCTCTAAATTAAGAAGATGGCTCCATTTTATGTGACTTGGCAGCTGTGGTTTATGGCAGCCACTGTTCAGAAGTTTATGAAATGTCCACTTTTAACACCACTAACACACATTTAGAGAGAGAGAGAGAGAGAGAGAGAGAGAGAGAGAGGAGAGAGAGAGAGAGAAGCGAAGTCCACAATGAATCCCGTAGAAGTTTAAAAGTTCTGCACTTTTGACATAGTCCAAGGAACAGTTGTGTCATAAATGTCAACATAAGCACATCACCACGTTAGTGTTAAAGATAGCTTTTATATTAATTCCTGCTAATACGCCACCTCGGCCATTCTGTGACTTCCGTTCCCTTGTAATTAAAGGTTAAAGGTGCACCCACATGTGTAAGAAATAAGTGGGCAGCCAGCTTCTGTTACAAAGAGCCAAGGAAACCTCAGCAGCCGATTGTTAGATAACCTGAGTCCTGAGACAAGTGGTGCGGAAACACAAGCCAGAGTATATACAGATGCTGTGGGACCGAGGTCTGCCCCTTGGCCCTGCTGGCCTACTGAGCACGCCTGCCGGAGGAGCTCACGGCTGGATTGTATCTCTGAAAGGCAAACTGTGCCATTTACACATGTGGCCTTATTCGTGTTTGACTTCACTTGAGTAAACTGACGTTGAGTAAAAACACACAATATGCGAGGAAACGGCCATGTATGAAAGCCTTTTGTCTTTTAAACAGAAAAAAACCTCTGTTGTTTTTGAGAAGGTTTAGCTTGTAGGATACATTTTGATTTGATACTGACATTTGAAATATGAACTGGTCTTTATGCGCTTAAACAGCCAACATATATGTGACAGTGCAGGCAGTTGTCGACTAAAGCAAAAGTCTATTCATCTATATTTTAGGGGAAGAACATTTTTATTTCGAAAATGCTCGAGGCAAAGAATGCTAAATGAATATTCAGCTACAGGACCAACCAAAACCTTGGAAGAATTTCTTCATTCGTATTTGTATTAGGCTATCTGCATACTACTTAAAACCAAGAAAGCCCTTCTTATTCTCTCTAAGGTTATTGAGTGTATTGGACGCCCCTAAGAAAGCCCACGGACATCCCATAGGGTTAAGGGGTTGGTCCAATGAAGAAGGCCATATTGGGAAAAGGTAAGGCCACTTTTCAAATTAAGTCCTTATCACGAGAGCACTTGTAGCTGTATTTCACGCACTAGGAAGCGGATCAAACGAGGTGTTTGAGGCCTGATCAGGTTCCAGAAGGCTTCTCGTAGTAACCCAGCCCATTAAGGCTGTCACCGAGGATGGCAGGAGACATATGCGACACACACACTTGCTCTCCAATTAAAGTCATACGACTATAGGAGCAACATTTCGAGAAATATTAGGACACATGCCTGACAGGCTTCAACATTAACAACTTCAACTTACATAAGAAATGTTAATAAATGTCATTTGAAAGGCCTCCGTTGATGAGGTCTGCCTCAGCGGGCTGGTCGTCGAGCGGTCGTGCAGACCAATTACATCTCAACATGACAACGATTCAAGAGGAACTCTTGCTTTCTGAAAATCAATGACTGATACAGAATGACGCTTATGGAGCAGATCCTGTGCGTTTAACGCTAGCCATCCAGCCAGGTCCACGACAACTGAATGTCAATTCTTTTTTTACTCACAGATGCTTCCCAAACCTCCGGGCAATAGACGAAATCCTCATCAAATACGGACACGTAGAATTTGTACAATTTGTATCATTGCATGATGAACATTCAGTCATTATTCGGACCAATATCCAGCTATGGTACCTTTCATCGATGATGAATCTTCCCCATCGCTTCGCGAGACGACATCGTCTTGCCTCCATTCACACCATCTCCGTCCTGCGATGTGATTGGCTGGCGGCGGACACGCGCAGCCCTCCTCCACAGGGAGCAGCATCACCACCGCGAGCGGGAGGGGATGGGCGGATGTGATGCGAGAGTCTCTCCTCCACAGATGGTGAACATCCGCTCGAAAACACTAACTATTCAGACTGGTCTTTATAGCAATTAACAAGTCGCTCCACTACACCGCCTGACGACAGTGACGCCTCTTGACGTTCACTTGTTCCCCAGGTCAACGGATGGAAGACGTCCAAACGAGACGCCAATACAATGCCCCACACACTGGACCGTTTTTATCATTATACTTATACAAACAGAGAGAAGTGGTCCTGTCGTTGTATTATAGCCTTTTTATTGGTTATAACTATTAGAATAAACCACACCTAATCTTTGGATATGTTCCATATGAGTCATTATCTTTTACTGTCACTAACCGTAACCCTCTTTTATTAGTTTTGCTTTTAGACACAATTGGGTTAAAGCTAATTATGTGTAACATTCAACGTGATAGGCAATTGAATCTTGCATCACATAGACAAACACATTGGAAGTGTTAAGCTATAATCAGCTATAATTTCACAACTTAACACCAACTGTGAAATCCCAATATCACAATTAAAGTAGCACACCAACTATAACCCCAAATCATAATACTACTGATTATTGATTAGAATCATGATTCACCTTGTAATTAAATCACCTCTCAGATGAAGCTATGTACCACACCAGAACTTCCGTTCTGACAGATGGAGAGGGGGACTATTGATTCCCTGTGAGACAGCACAGTGTTCAGGACTGGGTTAGTCTTTGGATTGTTCCGTTGGCAGGATTTGTGTATCGATTATGCTGTTTGCAGTAAAGTCAAACCAAGTAAATAAAAGTCTGCTGGGCAACTTGCAACTTGAGATAATAATAACAAATAAGTGATAGAGAATAAAGAGTCGGCTTAGCTCAGGAGGCAGAGCATGAGTGTAACCAGTAGTTTGCTGGTCCCGATCCCCGGCTCCTTTTAGCTCTCTAGAGTGTTGAGGTGTCCCTGAGCAAGGCACCTCACCCTGACTGCTCCTGACGAGCTGGCTGTGGCATTCTGTGGTTGATTCCGCGGTCAGTGTGCTATTGTGTGTAAGAATGGTTGTAGGTCGCTTTGGATAAAAGTGTGTGCTAAATTCCTTTAGATGTAAATGTAAGAGTTTAGAGAATAATAACAAAGAGCTTCACGATAACGAATGGGTAGAGAAAAAGGCAAAGCAGCGATAGAGAACGTAGATTAATAAAGTGAACCGTTAGAAAAGTAGCGATAGAGATTAAAGAGAAACAGAGATTAAGGGTCATAGTAATCTTCCTTTTCCCTTAGTGTTTTGATTACTTTTAATTACTTGTTTATCACTTTTGTTTACAATAGACACATGCTTAGACCAACGTAACACAACTTTAAGTTTTTGTTGCTACACCTTAAGCACATGTAACCATGCCTTAAACAAAAGCGCTGCTTCACACTTTATTTGCAATTCTGTGACACACTTGCTCCTTTCTGCAACACATTGCTCCTGCACACTACACACCATTTCATACATAAGACACTTAGTTAAAAAATTAAATCTCAGTGTACCCTTGGGAAAACACATAATACTCCCTATGCATAATATCTTGCACCACCGCTCCTCTCGCAGGACCAACAGCACCCTCTAGCGGCAGGACGCCGGAACCAGGCTGCGAAATCTACATGAGGATACAGTACAACACGACCAACACGAGAAAACGCTGCTGACCAAACGACGGCGCTCTGGAGTGCTGCTGCCCCTCTCATGGGCAGGTGTTCACCACGTATTTCGTCTCCCTTACCACATCGATAATGCAGAGTGTGAATACTGTTGAATATCAAATGTAATTTCAACATAAAGAAAAGCGCTGTGTATTCAACTTGGTCTGGGATTTTGGCGCACAGTGGCCCGGCGTAGGACCCCTGATTCGTAACCACATGGTCACGCAGGGAATCTATGCCATTTGAGCAAATAACATCTTGATAGCACAAAATATTTGGGGAAAATGTACATGTTAACTCGCAGCATAGACTTTCACACTTTGAGATGTCTATTTGTTTGGAGCCCCTTAAGAAATGTGCAGGGTGAAATATAGAAATGATGCTCAAAATATTTCGGGCATTACATTGAATTGACTGGACAGAAGCTGGTCTGATAGCCTGACAATTCCAGCTGCTTTCTGGGCCCCCTGTTTCTCCTGAGGGAGCACAAGTCTCTTTGCTGAGCTCCAATTATCTTGGAGCATGTAGAACCCTATACTGTCCTGCTGCTGAAAGCTGATAACACTAGTGAACAAATCTTTAATGCTTTGTTATGGTCCTCATATGGGTTTCAGTTATGAAATCTTAATTTAAATTCATGCACATGCACCACTGACTTTAGAAGATAAGATCTATCCATATAAAAAACAACAGGTGATGTCGCGGGCACCACAGATACATATCTTACTATCTATGGGTGTCGGATACAACAAAAGGGCAATTCTTACAGTATCACCAGGTAGTGAACCATTTTAGTTCAGCAGTGGCTTCCTCCCCATCAGAGCTGATGGTGTCGCTCTAGGTTAATCTGAACATCAGTAGCATAAAGAAAATCGCCTACACACCTAATATACTCCTTTCTGCAACACATTGCTCCTGCACACTACACACCATTTCATACATAAGACACTTAGTTAAAAAATTAAATCTCAGTGTACCCTTAATATACACACCTAATATACTAATGCACTCATACTGTATCCATCGGCCTGCCCTTGGACTGGATTGGTCATGTGCGATAGGTTTGTTTATAGTTGGGTGTAAAGGGTAGACATGTGGAGGGGAGGCGGTAAGGATACTCACACTGCCCACATACTGAACAATTTTACTCTGCTGTAGAGTGAATTATATTAAATTAACTCATAATTCTTACATTGTAATATTATGATTCAATGAGACCTGGAATTTAAACATTAATGAATATATGTTGCAATGATGAATGAATCCCTGAATCCCATGAAGCACCCATTACACTTGAATCCCTAAATTCTGAAATAGTTAGCTTGAAGGCTCAATGCCAAGGATATAGTTAAAGCTACACCTTCCTCACTCTTCTCCACTAACTCTGTCCCTGCTCCACCCTCCTCTTGTATCCTCTCCAGACCTGGGTAACCTGGTTAGAGCAGGAAGCTGGAGCATGCTCCTACATGAGCATCTTCTTTTACACTACATTGATTTAACAATTTACAGAATATATATATATTTTTGCTGTGACTTTTTTGGTATATTTCAGAATCAAAGATGGTTCAATAAATGATAAAGGGCTAAAATACACATATATAGTCACCTCTTTCCAAACCATTATCTTGTGATGTCTCAGTGTGCTGATATGAAGGAAAGTGCTCACTAATCGTGTCTTCTCTTGTGTTATGCAACAGCAGGACAATCTGCAGAGGCGTACACAAGATGCAGTAATCCATTGTCTCCAGATGGCCCGAGTATACAAATAACTGAGCAAAAGCCAGTTCAGGCTACTAAAATGACACAAGTCTGTTAAACAATTTCCTAAATAATTACTGATAGTGTATCTCAGATGATCCCATGAATATTGGCTTCATTGTACATTGCATTATTTTTAACAGTTCTGCAACTGTAAGACATTTTTAGAGAAAGTATGTCAATCCCATAGACACATCAAAGGCCCTAACAATATATGTTGGTCTGGTTGGTTGTGCATCTGTTGTATCTCTAAAAAAAACAGCCTTCTCTTTTCACCCCCAATTCAACAGAACGACACGTCACACCAGTATAGCAACAACACATGCATATGGCATAGCTCTCGGGCTCTGAGCCCCGCCCTGCTCTAGGACAGCCAGGCCACTTGTCATTTCCATGTCTTCCTCTTTGATGATGCTGATGATCATTCATCACAGCAGCATCTCAAAAAGATGCACATCGTCGTTTGCAAGTTGTCTCCAAGCTATAGCTGCTACTGCTACAGCTTTAACTGAAATATCGGGAACCTTTGAGATCTACTAAACTACCTAAATGGTGACATCTTTACTTCATTCAATAACCACACAACATTTGAAATTCTCGCTACCTGTAAACTATGCAACGCTGATGTTAAACTAAATGATATACAAACATCAGAAGTATCAAAAGCAGATATTAAACACACACCACCGACTTGGTTTGATACACAGGACTCATCCTCCAGAAAATACAATTGTGGAAATGAAGAATGTCATGGGTGTCTGATTATGGAGGATGAATTGTGCCACGGAAACATATCATGAATGTTTTAATAATTGACCATTTCAGAAATGCAATTTCTTGGCATTTTCTAGCAAAATGCCAATTTATCTACAACAGCAAACGTCATTGCTTCTGCCATTGCTATCGTTTCATTTTTTGCTCTGACATATGCGTCTGGCCCATGGACCTTTAAAGAAGGTCTGGCCCCCCTCCCGCTCCGACGGGCCTGTTCCGGCCAATCACAACCCTTCATCTAATATGGGCCGGTTTGATTGGAGGACTGCACAGAGGCGCGCCCTATGGGATCGCCGCTGACGCCCTCTCATTAACAACAGATGGCTGCCGCTGATGAGTCACATGTTCCGTTAGTCTGATTGGTTGGAGATCGGAGGCAATGTGCTCTGCACCTGTTAATAACGCGCCTTGGAAATATAAATTAATTGAGAGCCTCCCGATGATACACATTTGCGAATTGGGACTCCAGAGGTCATTCACTGTCTGTGCATGTTGAAATATAATTCAAGGACTTATTCCTTCCAATTCGGTAAATAACCAGATGAGGGCAGCCAAGCACTTGACCATCAACTTTACAAAGATATTCACCTGAAGGTTGAAAGCTGGATTATGTTTTTATAGGTCATTCATCAAACACTCCACATAATTAAGCAGAAAAGCATTATTCAGCTCCTTTCACCTGTGACCTCAAATGTAGCCAACATAATGATGTATGATGTTGCTATAGTAGGAAAGTATCGGGCACTATTAGTGGTAACATTAGGTTAACATTCATAGTATTGTCGCAATTGAACTTAACTGTGGTGCAGGTGGGATGTAAGATGGGATGAACAATAATGTATGCCTTTATTTATTACTTATTAAGTGAAATAGAAAATAAAACTTTTCTATTCAGCTGGAAATAAACCATCAAAATGTATTAATTAGCTTATAAAGTGTCAGTGAACCCACTGTTACGGTCGAATTCGCATTTATATATTTGAGATTTAAATATATGCGTTTTAGGAAGGAAAGGGGGCGTGGTATCCCAATGGTTACGCAAGGCAGCTTTCCAAGATTGGCCACTGGGGGCACTGTTACGCTCTCTTTTTCCCTGAGCGTTAAAGGTCCCATGACATGCCACCAGGTGTGGCGTGATTAGCCGTTACAAGCCGTTATGGAACTCTTCCCCTTATGACATCACAGGCGTGTCCACCTCGATGTGTGCTGGATAGACCAGATAGTCTACCAGCCTACCCAGTGGACTGTAGCAGACGTTGCTCATCTATCCGTCACACATCTAGGTGGACACGCCCACCTGTGATGTCATGCGGGGAAGATTCCAAAAACGGCTTGTAATGGCTAATCACACTAGTCTGGTTTTCACCATACTAAGCGCAATCATTTCAGATTGAACATTAGTCTGGGGAAGCTGCGCTTTGTTTCTAC
>JAOPUA010000028.1:19519126-19538017 GCA_027122455.1 Trisopterus luscus | reverse complement strand
TTAATCTCTGTAATTTCAACTGACACCAGAGCGGCCGTGATATCGCTTTTGTGTCAGGAGAGCAGGGCTGAAACATCCATGCAGAGTCCACGGAAAAGCAAAAAAGAATCACCCCACCGTAAAAAAAAACAAAAAGGAACAATGAAGATATCTAAAAGTACAGATATAAAATGAGGCATATTTGGCAATGGGGATTAGGGAACTATACAAGTTGTAATAATAAAATAAATATAAGAATAAAAATAAGAACAAAATAAAAACAGTCATGCATAAAATATTCTTGCACATGCTCACGCAGTCTCTTCTCAGCAGGCATTTGAGAACGCAAACGCAAACCCCCAGGCTGGGATCGTTCAGCACCAGTTACCTTCGCTGTCCGAAACGGCACAATGCATATCATCTACGAGGTAGGGGTCATCCGGTTTGTAGACATGACTTCTGGGCTGGTCCTTCATGTGGTGGTCCTGCACGTCTGGCAAGGAATGGCTGGAGCCATACTGATTTCTGACGTCATTGGCATCAGGAGCACCAGAGCCTCTACCGATGCCCACGGGCTTCCCCACAGGGCTGAGTGGGCTCTCCTCCTCTGAGTTTTGGCTACGCATGGGAGGTCTGCCTCCACGGCCCGTTCTTTGGGACCTCTCCATAGCATCCCTCTCGTAGGACTTACTCCTGTAACCTGTGCTGTCCCGGGAGGAGATCTTGTCCATGCCGTAGCCGGTGGACCTGGACCTTCCAGAGCCATACATGCGGTCCTCTTCCTCAAGGCCTTCTCGGCTGTTGCCGTAATACTTCTGCTGATCGTACGTGTTCTTCTTCGGGCCATAACCGTCGTCTTGTTTTTTAGATCTTGACACGACTGTGCAGCTGCCCCCTGTGGAAGTGGTCATGGTGTAGGACGCTAGGTCCGACTCCACGTCTCGTGCCTCCTCGATCGGCGAGAACTTTGAAATCTTTTGCTCCATTCCCTGTTTCCTGTGCTTGCTACGTTTAGCAGAGAACACGGCAGGGGCCAGGTTCTTTGAGGAGGTCTTCTGGGTGCCGGAGCTGCTGCGCGTGCTGGGGTGCTTGTAGTCGTCATAATAGTACGAGGAGCCTCCGCTCACCGTGGGGCCGGCGTGGCTGTCCACACCCCCCTGGTAGCCCGCCGTGCCCGCCGGTCTGCCGTAAGCATCCACAGACTCATCCTCGGGCCTTCCGTAACCTCTCGAAGAGCCGTTCTCCCCTCCGTAGCGCCCTCCCGCAGGGTGACCGTGAGCATCCGTGGCTTGGCCTGCGTTCTCTTTTGTCAATTCACTGATGTCGTCGATCATGACGTAGTTCCTCGGTATATTCTGCTCTAGGTTCGAGGTGTACAGCCCATCGTGGGCGTATGCAGAGGTGGGGCTCTCCACAGGTTGAGTAAGGCCGGGCTCGGCGGGGCGGTACTGCCCATAGGTGTTACTGTAGACTGCGCTGAAGCCAGTGTCCGGAGCTGAGGTAGCCACTGACACTGCCGGGTTGCTAATGACCTCGTAGTTGGTGGGCAATTTCTGCTCAAGGTCAGCCAGAGAGGTCTGCCTGGGTCTTTGGTGGACCGTGAGGATATCTGCCTGGGACTGGAACGGGAGGACAGGCTGATAGGAGCTGTGGCTGGGGTAGGGTAGACTCTGGCCGGGCATAGGCTGACAAGGAGGCTGGAAGCCCTGGTGGCCATGCTGCGGCATGCCAAGCTCTGGCTGATAGGTGGATTGAGCATACATGTGGGCAGAGTAGGACCCTGGAGTCTGGTAGGCGGGGCCTGGTGGTGGGTGGGGCTGAAAGGTTCCTGGCTGCGGGGCAGAAGATGAAGGGTATTGAGGAGGTTGAAAGCCTATCTGTTGATATGCAGAGCCAGGCGGCTGTGCCGAGGGTTGTGTTTGAGGGTATGGGTAGGACATATAGGTAGAGGTCGAGGGATACTGAGTTGCATTGAGGTCATTAGCAAAGTGGCTCAGTGGGGCGGTACTTGGCCTTGATAATACACCATTAGTATCAAAGTTTCCAGTGGCGGCTGCGATCCTGAGGTTATTCAGTTCGCTGTCTGACATATAGTCTCGGGCATCGCCCATACAGCGCATGTATGCGAGGTCCCGCCTCTCCCTGTCTTTCACCATGGTCTCCTTCCGCTGAGTGATGCCTAGCTCTAAGTAGCGCAGCTTTGCGTCAATCTCCTTCTCCTCCTCCTCCAGCTCCGCCTGCTGTTTCCTGAGCTTGGAGGACTCCTGCTCCACCATCTTCAGCTCGCTTAGCAGGCCAGCCTTGGTGACACCCTGGGCCGGTCTGGGCAGCACCCTCTGGGGCATCCCCGGGGAGCTGTACATTTGTGCCGGCGTGACAATGGGGAGGGGAATCTCCTCTGGCGGGGGGCTGGGGAGAGTCCTCTTTACCTTTCTCATCAGAGAGTTCTGCTGCTGCTGCTGCAGGGAGGCCATCTGTTTGGAGAGGAAGAAGAACATCGTGAGCAAACACTGAGCTATAAACAGAATGCACTTATGCAAATCCAGCTCATTAGTGTACAGTGGGCTCACTGGGTCTACACATGCCTCTCCTAACTCAGAGATGGAGGACTAAGGGCCATGAGAGGTGATCATCTGTAAAATAAAGGTTGACTTTGGTATTAAGAAAAAATAGCCTCCTTTATATTAGAATGAGTTAATTTGATTTGATATTAAATTAAGAAATATTTGCTGTTATGAAGTCCAAGAAGGTCTGGATACTAGTGGATCATAGCGATTTATTTATGTTTTTATTGTATTGTGTGTTTTCTGTATGAATTATATATTGCATTAGGACATTTGTTTTGTTAATGATTATCATTATTTGAATAGCGTCTCAGATCCTCAAAATGATTTTAAAATGATTAGTATACATGAATAGTGTGATTTGTTTTACATTTTTTTTATGAATTATAAATATATTGTTTGAATGTTAATGTCCGCTCCTCATTATGTCAGCAATTATTGTGACAATAAAGTTGAATGATTGCAAAAAAGTGGAGATAAAATGATTTTGATCTGTTCAAAGCATGATTAAACATAACACTACTATTGCCAAAATATTAAAAGAATCCAATCTGTCCTAATTCAAAATGCTCTCCATGGCATTCCATGATGATAAATGTATAAAAGCATATATATAATTACTAAAAGAGAATTACATTTCTTACTTACAATTTAGCGGTTTTGTGTAGACCCATGATGACATTTAGTGAAGTGAACGAATTATCCAAAGAGAGAAATGTATTTCCCACACAGAGATATAAACCACAGACCAAGAAGCCAAAAATAAAAGCTCTAAAAAACAGCTATAATCCTCATCTGATATGTACGTGTTTGTTCCTCGGACGGATTTTGCAGCGACTGCAAAGGAAAATGAATTTATGTTGACCAGCTGCTAACTAGCAGGAAGACAGCAGGGCAAAGGCAGGATGCTTTCACATTGTGTGTCCCTGTGGCAGCTCTTAGGGCTGTGCCAGATATAGAAGTGAGCACCTCACCCTGATAGCACCTAACAGGGACAAAAGGGAAGAAAGGAAGAAAAAGAGAATGACAGAGGAAGCAGAGGGAGATCCAGCCAGGGGAACATAGAAAGAGGAGTGCAGATAGGCGTCACGGACAGAATAAAATGAAAAGAGAGGAGAAAAATATGAATTAAATAATGGGCAAAGCCGTTCTGGCATGACCAGCTGCTCTCCGGAGAACATTCTGTCACTTCCTGTGATGCCAAGCCCTGTGTGTTGCATCTTCTGTTCACACAGTAGTGCTCTGCAACACTTCAGTCTCGAGTCCACACTTTATGAGATGGCTTATATTATTGGAATTATTTAGCTATTATTTGTAGGTTTTCCAATGCTTTATGGTATACTGCAAGGTCATATAATAGGTTACTCACAAATCACATTTATATTTGTAATATATTTAAAATAAAATCTGATTGATTTGATGACTACAAATTCAAAATATCACTTAGTATATAACGCCAGTATGGGGCATTCATAACGTCGGCCATTTAAATGTTCATACTCCACGATGTGTACTAGGTGTACTAGTCACATTAATAAGTATCACAAAGCTGGCTCGGTTCATAATCATGGGTTTGTATTTAAGCTGAAACAGGGAGTTCACTTACACTTTTTTCTTTGAGCCTGGGATAACAATAGCATGAACAGAGTCACTCGCAATCTAAAAGATTAGCAGGTTTAGTAGATTAGTGATTGTGTTTCCCTTGGTCAAAGAAGAAAAGGTATTCTTTTATATTTAGTGATTCATGTCAAACTTGGTTTTGACAACCATCTTTTTGGTTGGTTGTTAACACATTTTTTCTATATTTTAAATATTTTTATTTTTAATATATTTTCAATATTTTTATATAAACATACCGGCCCTATAATTGAAATAATGCTTATTGGCATGAAATTAATTTGTCTACTACGTTATCATTTAATATAAAAAATTGATGTTAAATAACTTAATGTTATAACTTTTTTTGGTTAAGATTGTTTGGTGTACTTAAGTGTATCAAACGTGTACTTGTGTAGAATACACATTTCATATATAGATCAAATTGTTTTACATTGCAAGAACCAGCCATGCATTTGAAACTCTTTCAAGAGAGACTTCTGATTGCCTACCTGGCTGTTGGAGAGCGCCTGCTGGTGGTACGGGGAGAAGCGGTTCTTCCCAGGGTCCTCAGACGTGGGGCTGAGGGGCTTGGGGTCGGACATGGAGCGCTGCACACTCTTGATGGGTCTGGGCAGGCTCTGGTGCCGCTGCGGGGACTCGGCGGTGAAGGCTTTCTGCTGGGGCGTGACGTGGGCCTTGTTGAGCTTCTCCTGTGAGGCGAACGTGGTCTCCAGCATACGGTGTGGGGACAACGGGGACACGGGGGAGTACAGCACCTGGGGAGACTTGGGGGGCTGGCGAGACTCGTGCTGCTGCTGATAGCCAATCTCCAGAGGATCCGGCTTCCTCCGCTCAAACTTGGCCACCCCCTGGAGGCGCGGAGAGGACGGCTCGGACGGGTTGGCACCCACCATATGGAGGCTGGTGGAGTAGGGACTGATGGTGGTCGGCACACTGAGCTGAGGGGCTACGACGCCCTGAGACTGGGCCTCGGGTTCCGTTTGACAGGCGAGACTCTCTCCTTTCTGGGTCCTTTCAGGGGATGCGATGTAATGCAACAGGTCAACCTTTGAGGTCTCTGCCATAGTGATGTGAATTGCAGGAGAGACCCTGCCCAGTTGTTCTGGCTCTGTCTGGCAGGAGGAATCGAAGGTGGTTTGGATAGCAATGCTTGAGGAAGACACTTTGGCATCTGCTTTCTCGACATTTGCATCAGAGTGCTTCGATATGCGGGACCTTCTGCGCCTCACTGGCTGCTGGTCCCATTCTCCCTGGTCCTCTTCATCAGTCTGCACGCTGCAGTCCGCAATCCGCCGAGTTCTCCTGCGCCTGTTCATGAATCTATCCTCTCCGTCTTCATCATCGGTTTGCACACAGCTGTCTGCAATCCTCTTCTCCTCTTCAGAGCCGTCTCTCAGTCTTGGCATGGAATTCTGTTTCTTCATAACCCTGGAGCTTGCAGGGTCCTCAGTGTTTCTCAGTGACACTTCTGAGGAAGAACTATGAATAGGCCTGCCTGCCATTACTGCTTGTACAACCTGTCCGTCCTGCCAGAACTGAACACCTTGGCCATCCTGCTGGAGCACTCGACCACTCTGGTCACAAATAATGAACCCTTGCGGCGGTCCTCCTCCAACCACCACCCCTTGCATGGTCCCCTGGGCAGAGGTCGCTGCAGCTGCTGCAGCTGCAGCGCCGGCAGCGGCCTCTGCTGCTGCTGATGCCGCTGCGGCCTCAACCGCTGCTGTCTTCTGCCTCTTCTGGTCCTCCAACTGCTGCTGCAGCTGCTGCTGCAAAGTCTGAATCTGGTCTAGCTGCATTCTCTGTTGGGCAAGCTGCTCCCTTTGCATGATGAGCTGGGTCTCTCGCTCGGCTTGCTGTTGCTGAAGGACTTGGTGTTTGATTGTCTGCAGTTCCTGGATCTCCCGCTGGACCAGCATTTGTTCTTTCTCTCTGTGTCGCTGGAGCTCCATCCGGTCTCGTTCAAGCTCCTCATGCAGGCGCAGTTGCCGCACCTTCTCCAGCTCCACACGCTCCCGCTCTAGCTGCAGCATGTGCTCTTGCTGCTGACTTAATCGCTCTTCTTCCTTGTCTTTGCGCACTTCCAGTGGGGGGGAAAGCACTGAGCAGGTTGCTTCTGAAGCAGTAACTGGTGCAGTCACTAGGATCTGGGCTTGGGGTTGCACTAATGCCTGAGGTTGGGGATGTGTTACAATGAGACTTGGTGATTGGGTTTGAGTGAGGGATAATGCTTGTGTTTGAGGGGGCATCTGTAGAGTTTGTAATTGTTCCTGCATTTGGTTCTGCTCGTTAGGTAGTTGAGCTTGAGAGAGTGATGTAACATTCTGGATTGGGATTTGAATTTGCGGGTTTATTTGCTGAAATGGTATCATGTTAGTCTGAATAACCGATGCAGACACATTTTGTGCCCCTAAATGAGCAACAGTTTGGGTTGGTGGTAACGTTGAGGCAATGGTTGGCGGCTTCCCTAAGTAGACTGGAGTTTCCTGGTCAGAAGTGGTATTGGAAGTAGGTAGACCTGGGCCAGGGATTGAAGTAGGATACTGATTTGAAGTAGGATAACAGTAGGGTCCTTGTGTGGACAGAGGCATTCGAGGAGTCACTTGAGGCAGCCTGGTTAGGCTAGCTAATGGTACTGGAGTCACACCTGTAGGGTAAGGTCTGTATACACCTCTTGGCATGGGCCGCAGGACAGAGGAAGGCTGGGTGGTTATTGGCAAGGTAGAAGCTATCGGTGTGTTTATGGTTGAATATGTCATTCCATCTGTTCCTCTCATAGCTGCAGGGTACAAAGCCCGAATACTTGCTTGCCTAGCATTAATAAGGTTGGTTAAGGATTGGCCATGTGCTGTTGGTCTTCCATCGGGACCATAGAGAAGGTTGGCTCTGATTGATGCTAAGCTTTGACTTAGATTGAGTCTACCAACAGGCCCACCTCTGCCACCATACTGCATTAGTTCAGGATTTGCAAAGCGACTTCCATATTGGTCCATTGAGTTGAGAGCTGCACACATGCGACTGATTTCTCGAGCAGTAGTTGCACTGTATTGTGCTAGATTTGCATCGGTTACCACTGGGCCATAGCCATAATCTGAATTGATATTTGACATGGAGCCATATCGACGCAGAGGTAATGGAGACCCACTAACCTCTACTTGGCGCAAATCTGTGTACGATCCATACTGGGCACCCATGCCTTGGTAACCATCATAAGACTGATTCATGGTGCTCAGATCAACGGCACCCTGGTGATTTCTCTGATACTGTTGAGGGCCCCCATCTGTCAGAATGTTGTCAGACATGGATGACTGTGAGCCCCCCGGGGGCTGTGGTTGATAGAGTTTACGTTCCTCTGCTAAACCTTGCACGGCTGGAGCCTGCTGTTGTTGCTGCTGCTGGCTGGTGTTATAGTGTGGGGCTGGAGGAGGGCGGGCAACTTGAGACGGATCAGTCGCGGGGTTTTCATCAGATGTCGCTGCCGTTTGTCTCTGAGTGAGAGAACCCGTGCAGCTACTAGCAAAAGGCATTTTGTAAACCACATCACAGCAAGCCGCCTGGCTCTCTGGTTTGAACTGTCCTGTCAAGTCAAGGACCTGGGGAGGAGGTGCCGGCTCTTCTTTCTTTACCAGCTGAGATATTGTGCCCCCTTGTGATGTGTTACTCTCATCCAGCTGAACCATCATAACATGGGGCTTTCCAGTAGATAAGTTCATTACAGTGGGCTTATTTTTCAACTCTAATGCAACACCACTATACATATCATGTGCCTGGATAGAAGCGGGGGCCCCAGATGCCGGCTGTGGAGGCAGAGGGGCTACTCTAGGAATGGCACTTACACTCACCACAGGCTGGGCACTACTAGTCTGGCTTACCACAATATCTTTCTTCAGCAGCATTGGTTGTACCTGATTTGCTAAATTGTAACGCGCAAATGAGGATTGTTGCTGATGCTGCTGGAGCTGCTGCTCCAAAAGTTGCTGCTGATGCAGCAGCTTCTGCTGCTGCAGCTGCAGTTGCTGCTGCTGGATGCCCAGGTCCTCCAGGCAGGCGTCAATCTTTGGAATGGACGGATCGGTGAGCTTCATCTGTGCTAAACACATGGCTGAACCAACGCCCTGCCCCAGATCCACACGGTTCTGCAGTGGATCTCCATACACCACCTGCTGTTTCGGCTGAGTCATAAACATAGAGCCTGCCATTGTGACGCTGACAGTGGTTGGAGTTGAAACCGCTACGTGTGGTTGTTCTTGGGAATTCAGATTCATGACAAGTGATTGCACTGCTGTGTGTCGAATGGATGGCTGCTCTGCTCCTATGGAGTATCGTCTGGTGTCAGAGGCCAGGGACGTTAGATCCATCCCTTGGTCCGTCATTATAATTGGTGCAGGTCTCATCGGGGCACTCAGGTCGACTACGCTTCCTCTTGGATGCACTTGGCCTTGTCCTCCAACCATTGATGAGCCTGTATTATGAGATATATTATCCATTGACATTGATCCCCGGCTATAGCTGGATGCATTGTTCACTGAACTCATATTAACATTTTGGGAAGAATGTCTGGGGGATTGTTGTGGGGAAGTTGGAGAGGTGGTCGAGGGCGGCTGAGAGCGATACATAGGCTTATCTGTTGGTGATGACAAGGGCGAGGTGGAAGAATTGACAGTAATGGGCTTGGAAGCATTTGTTGTTTCAGAGCCCAATGTAATCACCATTACTGGGGTTTCTTGGGAGGACTGTTGTCGTAAAAGACGGGGTGGATTGGATTTTTGGGGAGACTGGTTTCCACGGGGTGCAGCTGGAGATGTAGAACCAGCGGGCAGAGAGGGGAGTTGTCGACCAGAGGACCGCAGTGATGGTGAATTAGTAGGACTTTGTGAAGGTGAAGTTGCAGGAGAAACTGGCGGACTTGGACCTTTGAAATATGAAAAGACCTTGGAGGAGAGGGACGCTCCACTTTCAGAGGATGTGGCCTGTGTCGGCCCCTGAGGACCTGCGCTGTGAACGGCAGAGTTACCTCCTGCCTGTCGAGCAGTTTGGGCGGTCTGATGGCCTTGGCCTTTCCCGACCACTCCTCCAATTTTGGCAGTCTGTGACATCATTCTGTTTTGGGTTTCTTTTGACAAATGCTGTGCTCCCTGTATTCCTGTGATTCTCTGATCATTCCCAGTGGATGAGATGGACATAGGTGAATTCAACTGGGTGGGGCTTGAGCCTGGAGTTAATTCAGCTGAGTTATCTAAATGCTGTTTATTGATAGGCTGGTTAGTACTGTTTACAGGTTGGCCTTGCTTCTGCATCATCTGTGCTTTCCTCATCATCTCCTCGTAGACCTCCTCTGCACTTTTTAACGTTTTATCAGGGGGTGATGTTCCAGACGATTTTTCAGTTGGAGAGTAGAGAGATGTAAATGTTGGAAGGTTGTACTCACTTCCTGATTTGTACAATTTTCCACCAATCATCTCGAATCCTTCTGCCTCTGAGTCCACGGAGGGGGAGTATTCAGAACAGGAGGATCTGTGAAGCTCCTCCATCTCGGCTGCTTGCCTTAGCTCCTCTGTTGGTGATGCATCCTCGATTGGAGAGAGGTTACTGGGGGGAGTTTTAGATCTTTCTCTTCGTCTTTGTGCCCGTAGCTCCTCTTTATCCCTCTTTGTTTTCCTGGCTGTACTACGGATCCTCTGCTGCTCCAGATCTCTCATTTCCTCCTGCTCTCTGAGCAGCTCTTCCTCCTCTCTCAGCTCATCCTCCTCTGAAGAGTCCTCGATGGTTGGCAGGAGCGGCCCATGGGACCGGTGGCGGGCCTTCCTCTGTTGCTTGGCCTCTTCTAGTTTTGCCCGGCGACTAGGGCTACTGTCACTGTCATCCTCCATGGAGGACACAGACGTGGGCGATGTTCCGGACGTGTAGCTTGGGGTGGTAGCAGGAAGGGTGGAGGAGTACTCTCCCCTGGATCGCTCCTCCGGGGATCCCGTCAGGCTCTCCATCTCCAGCTCTGGTTCCCGTAGGTCCTGCTCAGGGTAGCTGTTTGTGTTGTTCAGCTCGATAGTTTTGAACCGCCTAAGGCCTCCTTGAGAAGAGAGCATGCCCTCGGCATCATCCCCATCTGCTCCTTTTGTGTCTTCCTCAAAACTGTTTGATTGTTGAGTTAGCCGTCGCCTCTCTTTTCCCGATTCCCCACCACTTTTATGGGCCATTTTGGGTTTCTGGTTTCCATATTCATCTATTTCCTCCTCATCAGCACTCATCTCCATGATCTGCCTTCTCATGATATCCTCATCCGTCATTTCTTTATGCGTCTTCTTTTGCCGGACAGGTAATGGCGAGAGACCGCTCTCGCTGCTGTCTTCCACATAGTCATGTCGTAGTTTACAGCTTAGTTCATCTTCTGACTCTTCTCTCGTCGCTTCTTCATCAGAATTGTACTCCCGCTCATGTCCAACGGACAGTGAATGTGGTCTCTGCTTCTTGTCGGCTGTCTTGGCCTCTAGAAGAGGCCTCATGGAGCTCTCTAGCTTGTTGATCTCGGGGTGCCTCGAGGTGCCCTTTTCATTGAGCTTCATTCCCTCCTCCCAGATTTGGCCTACGATCTCCCCCTGGGAGCTGGATATCCCATCAGAGGAATAGCCAGTGTCACTCAAGCTCTGTGTGCTCGACTTGTTGGAGTCCTATGGGGAAACAAGAGAAAATGGTTCAGTGAAAGCAATATTGCTAAGCTTATTATGCCATAAAACAATTCCTGATATGGTTTCTTACAAAGCTTTTGTTTAGCAAAGACAAGTGGCAAATAAAAATAACCCTAACCACCAAGCTCATTAAGATATAATATAGTGCTAAATTATGTAATTTTCTAGTAATATTGGACAATATGTTATAATAATACTGCGGAATGTGTGTGGATGATGGTTTCTTTAACCAGCCATCCACCACACACACCCCAAAAATACTTAGGAAAACATTTCATAGCAGAAAACAACAACTTTTAACACAATTTTAAAAAGGTAAAATCAACCCAAATTCAGGTTACTTTCAAATCAGATTATAGATTAATAAATCTTTAATTTATAAATATACATATATGTTTGGTCTGGTGGATAATTCTGAATTAAATAGTTACAACAAAAATTGTTGTTTAACCGGTGTTTGGGTTGAATTTTCCTTTTAAATAATGCACATACAAATGGCTAAATAAATTGACATACAGGGTGAATATCACAGACAGTTAAACAGAAGTACGAGACTACAGACAAATGTTTTTCGGTAACATGCTTGGTTTTCATTTTTGATGCATTCTCTAGCGTATTCTTCGAAACCGTTGAAGAATAATGAGAATTCATGACCATGCTCAAAATGTGTCAAATGATTCCATCACGGATAACCAGACACAAAGCTTGCATTGATAAGAAGTTTAAATAAATGGTTAAAAAGGAACATAATGCAAAGTTGATCAGGAAAATGGATGATGATGTAGTTGACACTCGGTGATAAATCATTGAAGAAAATTTAAATTAATTAATGAATAGATAAATACATAAAGAACAGACAAATAAAATACAGGAACAAAAAACATGATGAAAATATTTGAATTCATATATAATCATAAAAACAGACAGAAAAATCAACAATTATGAAGTTGGATAAAAAGGAAGAAACCGAAAATATATTAATGATAAGGACGAGAAGTGACGTAAATTAATAAAAAAACACATTGTGACTCAAGGGTAACAGGTGAAGACGAAGAAGTTGCAGGTAGCTCACTTCATGGTGTCTTGACTTCTGAGAGGTTTCCGTTATCCTCTGATCTTTTGTGGAGCTGATCGCTTCTGACACAGCTTTCTTGGACGAGGGCTTCGCTTCGTCCTTCTGAGACTTAGCTGTGACTTTGGTCTTCTCCGGGCCTTGTTTCTTCTGGACATTACCTGTGGGTTTAGGTGGATTGGGACCTGCTTTTGCAGGGGCAGCGCCGGACTTGGTGGAACTGGGCCCTGCTTTGCCAGCAGTGGCTGAAGGCTTGGCTCCAGACAAATGTGGACCCTTATTTTGAGCAGATATCTGAGCCTTGGCCTGACTAGGCACTTTGCCCTGGCTTGGGCTCCTGCCTTGGTTAGCAGACACGGCAGAGCTTTTATTCTGTGCACTAGACTGGTTAGAGGTTCTCGTTTGAGGAGAGCTTACCATACTTGGTGATGAGGTTTGGGAAGGAACTTTACTCTGAGGAGAAGATTGGGTAGAAGATTTGGGTTGAAGGGCAGGTTGGGCTACACCTTTGGTTTGAGAAGAGGGTTGGGGGGTAGGCCCTGCCTTTTTGACAGAGGAGATAGGGCCACTTACTTGGGCACCTGGTGGTTTCTGTTGCTGTTGAGGACCTGTGAGCCTATGCCCTGGAAGTTGATTGGGTGTTTTCTGCTGAGGTGATTGTTGAGTGGCTGGAACTGCTGTCCGGGGTGATCCCGTTGGCTGTGGAGCAGGAGAAGGAATATCTCCCAAGCTTCCTGACAGAGCCCGCTGAGTCTGACAGTTCAAGCAGAGCCATTCGTTCTTCTGTAAAAACAAGACAAAATCGTACAATTAGGAAGGGGGGAATTTGGGGAATTTTATACCTAAAACTTCCCCACTATTGGCCTTTTTGGAACAAATGGATTCATTCATGCCTTTCTAAAAGCACTCATTGCATGCAATGATCGACTGAACTTTACCTTATTCTGTTCAGCAAATAGAACTTAAAGCTGCTGTAGTTTAGATACAAGAGTGTTAAAGAGAGAGAGCACAAAAGAGCAGAAGAGAGAAAGATTTTGAAACTAAACAACAAAAGGAACTTCCCCTCCCTATCTGCCCCCCTCCCCATCCTTTTCTACCTTTTCCCGCCATTGAGAAAGGTTGCATTTCATGCATCTGTGAATGACAGGAATATGGATTCTCCAAAACCAGTCAAGGGAAGAGATGCCCTGATTGGTATGAAATGAGTGTGGAGCGGTCTAAAATCTAAATGGCTCATACAGAGGCAGGCACAGTCGATTCGAAACTCAAAGATATTCCCACAGCGCATTTAACTCACTAATAGGCGATGGATGGCTTTGTCATTTCTAACAAATTACCCACAAATAATAGCTCTTGAATCTCACCTAACGCATCTTTAAAGTATAACAGTATGACAAAAACATTCTAATTAGAAGCAAAAAAAGTCTGTTTCTAGGGATGCAACAGTCATTGAAGGACAAGGAAACAGTAGAATGCGCCTGAGAAGGTTAATATTTTAAAAGCCTGTCAGAACCAAGCCTTTCATCCTCTCAAGAAGACTATATCATCTGTCAGAGGTAAGCACTTTGAAAGAGAACAGTTGTGCTGCTAGAATACAAATACAACATCGCTGGCTAAGATGGAGACCCAGTCTACCAATTACACTTAGAAAGGTCATGGAATTTACCCTTATATATCTTATCAGTTTGAGCAGGATGAGATAACCACCTCTATAAACCTAGGGCAATATTGCTATTATTATTATACAGGATATTAGCCATTACAGATTAAATGTGTTCTGGATCAATAGGATAGGTCAATGCAAAACAATGATTATTTTACAGTTTAAGACGGCTGAAAAGAGCGACGATGACGTGTTTTTAACCGACTGTTTTTTCTGATACAGTACTTATCAGCCCCGGGGTCCATAAGAAACAACAAAATGACCTCATTAACACCTTAACATAACACATACCTCCTACTATATGCTCTCCATGAAATGTGGAATATTGACTGTAACAAAATACTTTACGAAATGTAAATTTAGGCTTGTGTTATCCATCCAGTTTGTCTTTCATTTTCAACATATTTAAATTTAATTGAATTCAGGTTTGTTCAATATTTAAAAACACAAGTTAAGGTTATTGGGAGTAGTGAGAGCATATTAACCTTATCAGTCAGATTTTATAATAAATCATTTATTATTATAACCTAAACCACCTGAAATATTTTGCATTTTCCACGGAGGCTCCTACTATTAAAGTATGCTTTCATTCACAAATCTATTCAGAATGATCTATTCAACATTGAAACTCCCATCAAGCCGGCAAATCCTTATCTTCACCCTCCCTCACTCATAGAAACACAGTCCACAGCGTCTGCCTTGAGAGGATCCTTGTCATTTTATCAATCCAATGGAAAAGTGTTCTAAAGATGTATGAGAGGGGAAGCCACTTCTAAAAGACAAAGTGAAGGAAAGTGTAAGCGTACTTTCATACTGTGTGTGAAATGCACCTAAACACAGCCATCAACCATATCCACCCCCCCGGACGGGGATCAACACATGCACACACCCTGAAATTAGCATGTCCTCTTGGCATCGGCGTCTCTTCGTCTTGAGGTCAAAGTGCCTTTGAAGGCGTTTTTATTTTCTCTGCCATGTTAACTCCAAATTAAATATGATTCTGGGTTCACTGGAACTCTTATTTATGGTGAGGATGGTGAAATAAGCCTGCAAGTATTCAAATAAAATACACTTTAGTAATTGGCTTTCCTTCAGCACAATATTTTAATTGTTTTTGGATCCTGCAGGACACATGGGAGTCATTGGCATTCTAAACAGACACATGCTTTGATTTTGGTACACCTCAAGTTCTCTATTGATAGGCTAAATATAGACCGGGGCCTTTCAGTCAGAATACACCATCTGTGCTGCTTCATTCAAACAAAAACTTTTAACTGATTTAACAGCACAAAAACTCTTTTGTTGAAATGTGGGAGGGGAGTGGACATGCATTATGAATCTATCAGTGCTTACAGTAGGTGGCTAGGTTTTGACATGTTGATTGTCTCCCATTTAGCACACATGTACAAACACGCACAAACACACACTCATGCACACACACACACACACACACACACAAATCCAACCAGAACATGGCAGAGAAAATTAGATTCCTGATCCCTGAACCCTAAACAATCCTTATTTGCTGCAGTGGAAAGAGACCAGCATACAGCCTATCTGATTTGGAGGCCTTTGACATGTAATGGAGATATCGGATCAGAGATGCTCAGAAGCATTCATTTTTGTTTCAATGGCAAAGAGCCACAGCCCTGACAGGAGAACGTCACCGTCCTTAGTCCCTGACCAGGAGAAAGTCACTGTCCTTAGTCCCTGACCAGGAGAATGTCACTGTCCTTAGTCACTGACCAGGAGAATGTCACTGTCCTTAGTCACTGACCAGAAGAACACAGACGTGCTGTTCTAAATAACTAATCAGGGTAACAACACAGGTGAAGAGCAGTGAGGAGAAGCCAAAACCAGTGCTCCACCAGTGTGTGTATGTGTGTTTGGGCGTGTGCGTGTGTATGTGTGTGTGCCCGTATGTGTGCCATGTGTGTGTGTCGTGTGTATGTGTGTATGTGCGTGTGTGTGTGTGTGTGTGTGTGTGTGTCTGTATGTGTGTGTAGGTGTGTGTGCATGTGTGTGTGTGTGTGTGTGTGTGTATGGCCGCAGGGTGTGGGATTATCCTGTAACCTTATTAAGCAGCAGGAAGGTCCAACAGCTCCATTCAACTGAAGGCGTACTTAACACTGACTCAGAGCTGTCGCTCAAACAGACCTGAAGGAAGTTGTGAAATTTCAAACAAATTAATGAGAATGTCAAATTTCCAAACATACATAGAACTGTGATCTGTTTCATTCATTCAACATAGTATATGCTTTCTCAAAGCCATATAAAATACATTTCTACCTTGGCAGAATCTGGATGTTTTCCATCCAGAATCATTCTCTCTAATACAATAATACAGGTAGTAATGATAGAACTAAGAACTTTTGTCTTTGTTTAAAGTATTTGATACTGTAGTAGTAGATACTGGGAGGACCTCTTCAGGATGAGTACAATGAGACACTGCAGGTTACCACCAGAGAGCAGGTCAGAGAGATTGATACCACTTTCGCTGTGTGTGTGAGTGTCTGTGTATGTGTGTAAGTGTGTGTGTGTGTCACAGGGTACTGTGGTCGTTAGGATTAATTGGGGCTATCGCCAATGCCGTTGAATATGGGTTAAAGGTTTTGATATAAAATACTGCAGCACTGACAATAACACAAACGATGACAAAAGACTCAAATATAACCCAAATGTCTGACCTGGCTTTCAACATCACCGGCTTAACGGCCCTGACTCGTGTCCGGAGTCAACCATTCCTCTGCACAATGAAACTGAACCCGCTAAATAGGACTGCCCCTTTGGTTAACTCCACCCATCAGCTAAACCAAATGAATCAATGAATGAATGCTAAGCTTAAACTGCCAAAGCTCGTAAAAATGTATAATAGTAAAGTGTATTTCCATGAACATTGAAAAAACCTGTGTTCATTTCAGGACAAGGCCTAAACACTTCCAAGGGGCGTTAACCACGGGCACAGAGGACAAGGCCTCTGGACGCAATTGGATAAACCCTACAACCAATCAGAGCAACGAAACGTGTGACATCTCTGGCAGCCATCTTGGTTGTTTAAGAAAATGGCTCAACAGCACTCTCATAGGCCGCTCCTCTGTTCAGTCATCCGGTCAGACCCGCCCCATATCAGAGAAAATATCCCATATGCCACAGCAAATAAATCATGAGATTGAACATTAGTCTGGTTCCCAGGCTATTGATTATTACTCAATTGTTATGGCTGGATGTATACTGAATATTATGTTCGATATTATGTTGGAAATCACAGATGTAATGACATACTGTATAACGATGCAACCAACTACGGAAACTGTACACCTTTCATTCTGAAGTGCTTTAATGCTCTAATGCTGTAGACGATAGGTTGTCAATTTGTGTGTGTATGTGTGTGTGTTTGTGTATGGCTGCTAATGTGATTTGAGATCTAAGATAAATACCAAAGTAGCGGTCAACCTCTGATCGTTTCAACAGCAGAGGCCGGTGATGGGCTCAGATCAAGACACTGATGGTGAATGGGAGGATTAAAGACAGATGTTCACCTGTCACACCCATGGAGGGAGCCAGAGAGAGGGAAAGAATCAGCTGATATATCCTCATGGGAGGCTACTCTCCCATCAGCGAGCAGAACAACATCTACATGTACTGACAGAAAGGATATGTAGATCACCCCTCTCCGCACACACACACACACACACACACACACACACACATACACCTATATACATAATGCCACACACACACACACACACACACACACACACACACACACACACACACACCAATATACAAATACACACACACACACACACACACACACACACACACACACACACACACACACACACACACACAGATAGATATTGTTACCTATATAAATAAGACCCCAGCATCCCCTCCCCCGTCTCTAGGGTCACAGCGAGCGGCTCTGTTCCACGTGGTGAGGCGCCGGGAGGCAGAGCGCACACTGGGAGCAGGAAATGTCAGCTGTCATTAGAGCCATTAAGAGGTGGGGCGTGGTGGCTGTTTATCTAGACATAAGACACGCTAATACATCCTGTCCGGTCACCAGCGTTCTTAGAGTGCCTTCAATTGTAGAAATGCATTTATTAAAATGCCCCTCTGTTTCATCCCAGCCTTCAGTCTATGGTTTCTATGGCCTTAGTGTTATTTCCTGTTACACACCTCATGCCTCATTTCAGAATCTCTCACTGCGCTGCACTGACTTCCTCCTGTGTGTGCGATGCCCCAGTCCGAGTCATTCCACCTGTGTTCCCTCCCCCCTCCTCCCTTAGTATCTATGGGTCTAGCATCCCCGCAGTTCTTTCCTTGTGATCTTTCCTTCCTTCAACACCTTTTTGTTATTCTACCTGCCCTGTGTTCACTCTCTGCCTGTGCCAGCGTTTCAGTACCAACATGGCCAGCATGTTCTCAGCAGTCTCTGACCCCGGGGCGCTCCCCAAGCCCTTAGGGAAGAAAACTCATCAACAGGATGAACAACTGAGCATCCATCATCAGGAGATGAGGGAAACAGAGGAGATACCGGATGGTTCTCCTGCTCCTCCTCCAACTCCTCACGCACGCACGCACGCACGCGTTCCGACCACTGATCCATCGCCAGTTTCCCGCTACTCCGTTCCCGCTACTTTTCCCTGCCAGCCTCTCCCCTGTCTCCACACCTTGGAGGCCCGAGGTGTTTTCCGGGCAGCCTCAGTCCCGACGGACCGTCTCTCGTCTCCGGCAGAGACGAGAGACGGCAGAGCGGAGGCCTGGGCCGCGGTGGAACAGAAGCTCTCCCAGCTGGGACTCCTCAGAGCTCTTCTCAGAAACACACACACAAAGATTCTTCCACCCACCGTTCTGGGTCATGAGGTGGCCTGAGCAGTGGTGTGACTACGCCAGGGCAGGAGATGAGTGTCTGACTGCACGATTAAATTGCGTAACCTGGCTGCTGACAGCGGCGGCTCGATTCTTTGGGCTCTGTTTTGACGCTTTCCTCCATGGACTGACTTAAGGACCAGCCGGCACAACTAGCCCCAGCCATTAAGATTGACAAACGTCTTCTGGAAAGAAAGAGCCAGGGATTCAGTCCAGCGGCCCCCCAGCTGCTTCGGAGGAACAGATGAGCCAGGCGGGACCAAGCTGCTAGGAACAACAGAGTCACATGCAGGAGGGTCGGTGGATCACTTTGTGTTCCGTGAGAGGCCTGCCCCGTTAGGGAGAGGGCGCTGGTGAGCTAAACAACCCTCAACCCTCAAATTACACTCACTTCTCAGCCCCTAAATCCCTGGATTTAGATATTACTGACCAACC
>JAOPUA010000028.1:19505291-19519026 GCA_027122455.1 Trisopterus luscus | reverse complement strand
GAAGGCCACCGTATGGTCCCTCCCCATCAGACAACCAGTTATCATTATGGGAGATTCCAACATTGCCCGCATACCCACATTCAGGTCGGACGGCATCCAGGCCGACAGCTTCCCAGGAGCCACCCCATAATCACACCGCGTTACCTCCACCCCTGTCTGCTCCTGAGATGCAGGCTGCTGGCATAATTTGTCCTTTATCTTCCCCTGCAGGCCCTGGCCTCTTCTCTGTGGACAAGAAAATAAGTCCCTTGGCCGCCGCATTGGCTATTGGGGTCTGGAGGGCAGAACCTTTAAGATCAGTTACCCTCTCACATCATTTTCTCAGGATGCAAAGCTCTCCACCAAGCCAGGTCTGTAAAACCTTTACCACTTTGTGGGAATAAGGGACAGGAACGAGTGTGGGACAGCACTTAACACTTCTAGTGGGCATTATGAGTATCTTGTGATGCCCTTTAGTCTCACAAATGCTCCAGCTGTCTTTCAGGCCCTGGCAAAAGGTGTCCCCTGAGACATGCTCAACCTTTACGTGTTAGTCTATTTGGGTGGTATTCTCATCACTTCTCCCCTGACAAAATAACTCACATTCAACACGGCCCAAAGGTCCTGCGTGACGACCAGCTCTTTGTGGGAGCAAATGATTCTTTCCTGGGGTCCATTGTCTCTGAGCGGAGAATCCAAATGGCTCCAGCTACAGTAAGCGCTGTCGACCGCACACACAGGGTACACTAGTGTGGTTGATGACAGAGCTCTTCTTCTTATACACCTCTACATTTATCCGGTTTTACACACCTCTACATGTCTGGGTCGCAGATGAATGAGGGGAACAAGGAGGAATTTTTATAATTCATTTTTAAGCAGTGAAGGTAAGAGAGTGCTTAAAGTGGCAATATGTCAGATTGAGCCCCTGTCAAGACTTCTCAGTTTTAGGACAACCTTATTGCATCCTGTAATGTACAACAACAACAAAAATGCACACACAGCCACACAAACGTAAATTACTCAAAAGGATTGATCATAAAGATTGATAAAAAATCAGTGGCAAGCGGTCCATATGGATCGCATTTGTATGAAGCTCACTGAAATGCGTCGATTAAAACGGGGGGGGGTCTTATAAGCTTGCCTTGCATCAAAAATCACTGTTCTGCAATGTAAGCTAGATAGCCTAAATGGCAGACGGCAGAAACAAAGGTAAGATAAACCGCACAGTCAGATTCCCCTTTCACTGCAACGCTTTGATTCCCAAGTAGATTCCGAGGTCAAGACTTAGATAGGCCAGGTTACTAATACTCCCCATTATTCTCTGTGCAGCATCACGCCGGCCTCTTGTTTTCGTGTTCCTCCTGCTGAGCCAGCGCTAAATGAGCTGATGTGCAGGGCGCGAAAGGGAGCGCATGTCACCCCCCACCACCCCCACCCCTCCCCAGCAGGTATGTGGGTCAATCCCCCGGGACTCCTTCAATGGCGCCACGTAGTTCAGGATTAGCACAGGAACTGAAGGATCATCTGCGCTGCGCAGGCAGGACTCAGCCAGCCCAGAGTCATCGAATCGCCACAGCACAGCCGACCACCACAACGCTTCTCAGGGCAGAGCAGATCTGGTGGCCCACCCAAAAGCTCTGAGTATGACATTGTCCACGTTGCACATTGCAGAATTGTTGACACTGAACTACACATATATACCAGGAAAATACTGTGGTCATTTAATATTATTTTAAAGATCAACCCCTATCATAATATAAATGCCACGTGGGAATTGGGAACGCAAACAAACCATGCAGCTAGCCAAATCCTTATTGTATCCGATAGGATGTATGTTGTGACGGAGCAAGATGTAGCGATACGAGGGGTGTATGAAACAGAGTCAGTGTCCCCAAAGCTGCAATAGAGTCAAACAAGGCAAGGCAAAAGTGAACAATATCCTATTGCACAGACAAAAAACCCACGTTGCACCAATGTTTGGTTTGTACAAGCATAGCTGATTTGTTCAAGGGTCCGGTTTCTGGTCACGGACTCTAGTGACTCCGTCAGTCAGGACAGACTGACTTCAACAACTAGCCACAATCCCCACTCCATAGTAACTACCCATAACAACATAGTTTTCTTACGTGAATATATATACTATACCATTTAGTAAATCAAGGTTTGTGAACAAAAAATCCTATTTGCATCTGTGAATATATATCCACAAATGCGCATTCACAAATGTGTGTCTTACAACAGTAAAAACTTTAAAATGAGACTGCTTTTGCACATTTGTAAATATGAAATATGAAATGAAAATATCCCATCAGCCAGAGCCATTTAGAGACAAGCAACAGCAGCAGCAGGTTAATTGTGTTGCGTTCACTCACTACACAACTCCCCATTCCCGGTAACTTTCCACAACCCTCCACTTCCAGGTCCCTACCCACAACTCCACGGTCACCAGCCGCAACGGTTGCTGCTGATGGCTGCCCAAACTAAGGAATGTAGTCCTCCAATTAGGGGTAATAAACACCCTCAAAACGGTTGTGTGTAAAGCATTGTGTTACGTCTCGTACACTGTGTCCTTTGGTTTTAGAGTCGCCGATGTATTAGGCCACATCGTCTGCTGATAAACAGCAGATCATCCACCTTATTGGTTCTCTCTTGCACATCAGCAGAGAGACATCTGTGTTCCAACCAGCTCTTTCCCTCCATTGTGAATCTGAGAAAGGCTCATGCTGAGAGACAATCAATGAACACTTTATAAATTATTAACCTCCTGTTTTGATATTTATGTGCTAAATAATGGGTTGGAAGCGAGGAGCAGGAAGATCAATTAGTTTCCTAATATGCACTGGTTGGAGCTTGCAGAAACAAACAAACAGCTTGCCTCACTACAGCAGCACAGATCAGACCTCCCCGGTCATCTGCTCTCTCTGTCAGGGAGTGCTGACAACAGGAGTGTGTCTTGCACACCAGGAATTTCGATAATCTGAATGAAACTGAGTGTTCAGGCCCTCTGGGCACCACCTGGTGTTGTACCCAAAACTGGCTGGCATCATGTGAATTCTGCTCATTCTGCTCATTCTCTCAACCTGCTGATTCTTAGGATCAGCCAATTGGGGCTGAAGGTTATATCAATCCCAAAATAGTTAACTCATAACTCACTCAAGTTTCATCATCTGGACAACTTCAAAATATCTCAGGTTACGTGTATGCTTAGGATGTACAGTAGGTGCATACTTCTTGTGTCTTACTCAAATCATATTCTCAATAGATTTTCAATTGTATTTGTGTGCCCAATGTATGCATCATATATGATGCATATCACATGTAGGTGCAAGGAAGCAATGTTTAGAATCTCTTCAGCATCCTGACTCATATTTCTTTAACTGAAACAGAAAACATCATGAGCTCAGCCGACACACCGATTAATTTCACATGATCACACGGTACATCTTTCAGACCCTTCTACCAGACCTTCCTACAACATACTGCATACTGCATACTGCTAGTGCTATGTGGGCTTTTGGTTAAACACTGATGGATCTTAAGCGAAGGAGCCTCTACCATGATCCCCAGCAGGGCTGTTCAGGGCGGCTCCATGCACCCCTGGCTCTGGGACAGATTTCACTGTCCTGACCAGACGATTGGGAATGCAGCTTGAGTGCTTTGCTTTTTCAAATGAAACTGCTACTCAGCTATACATGACTTGTATGCAGGCACACTGGTTTTGCATCTCTTTCATGTCGTTTCTCAATCCACACACGGACTCACTCTTTCCCTCTCTCCCTCTCTCCTTCTCTCTCCCGCTCTCTCTCTCTCTCTCTCTCTCTCTCTCTCTCTCTCTCTCTGTCTCTCTCTCTCTCTGTCTCTCTCTCTCTCTTCCCCTCTCTCTCTTCCCCTCTCTCTCTCTCTGTCTCTCTCTGTGTTTGAGCTCTGCCGATGCAGCCACCTCACTGTAGCCTTCAATGTGTCCTGTCAATGACTGGGCAGTAAAGGTGTCCCCATTCATCTTGACTCAGTGTGTTAGTGGTCTCCCCCCAGCGGAGCAAGAGAAAGAGCAGCCCTAGATCCTAGAACCTAGATGCAAGCCACTGAAATGATGAGTTGAGACAAGCAGGTCCAATCTCTATTAGGGTGGGAGGTCTCAGCCAGCCGTGTCTCTGTCTGGGAGGGGGGGGGGGGGGGATGCAGTCGTCGTCCCCAGCATCCCCCGGAGCAATGCTGCCGCTCTTTTGGCAAATAAGAAAAGCAAGATAGAAAAACGGCATCAGGCGTGACGATGATGCATTGTGAATAGGTGATTAGTCAGAGGGCTGAGTTAGGGTGCAAGGCACACTTACCATAGCTAAAAAGAGAGGAAGGCACTCTCACTATAGCTAGAGAGAGGAATGCACACTTACCACAGATAGTGAGAGAGGAAGGTACACTCACTAGAGCTAGAGAGAGAGGATGGTACACTCACTAGAGCTAGAGAGAAGAAGGTACACTATAGCAAGAGAGAGGATGGTACACACAATACACACACACTAGAGACTCTAGCTCTTTGGAGGGCAACAACTGCACTAACCCAACACTTGTAATAGTAGTGGTAATAGGAAACCCTACTCTAGGGAGGAGCATGCAAAACTTAGGGGCAGTGAGGATGTCAGGGTGAGGGTGCATTGGGACATGGCCATAATGTGGTTAACTGCAGTGGAAGATAAGCTGACTCTGAAAGGCATGCTGGCTACGAGACACAAAGACCCTAACAGGGCCGAGAGGCCGAGAGAGTAGGATTTAAGCCCTATAACACACGCAACATCTGCTCTGGGTGGGACAGAAATTTAGACCGAAAGCAGTCAAAACAACTCCACGTCGCTTCCGGGTTTCCTAGAGGACGCTATGCCAGTGCTCGCATTATGATGTCATCCAAAGGCTTTCCGTTGCTTCCATTGGTCTCGGCAGATGACGTTCCCGCTTTGTCGTTCCTACACTATCCCCTACTGTAAGTTTTCCCATGCCATCGGTGTCAAATAGCTAAAGGATACTCTTACAACAGTCACTCATACTCAAGGGTCACTCAAGGGTCACTGGTATCAATTTTAAGTAGGTGGACAGGGTCTTTTTTCTGAGGCACACTAGAAGAGGAAACAGGCCCCCAGAAACACCTTTCCCTCACTACCAGTACACAAACACCCACCCCCCCTGAAACACCCTCCCCTCACGATCAGCTCACTTAATACCACCCCTAAGATACACCCCCTCCTCTCCACCAGCCCACTCAACAGCATACCTACCCACCATGCCTCTTGTCGTTGTAAAGGATTTCCTCAGACCTACAGTATGGATGGATGCAGAGCCTCAGAACGGGCCATAACACTCTAGTTTTTAACGGACGGCGGCCTTCAATCCAAAGTAGACTCAGTAACAATCAAGGTGTCAGTGGCCTCGCAGACGTGTGAGTACAACGTGAGAGGACTGTGGAAGGTGGAGAGAAGAGCAATGAAACGTTTAGAAAGAAAGGGAGAGAGAAAAATGGAGAGAAAGAAACGGGTCATTGGACCATGTGAGTAGGATGAAGCTGAGAGTTAACGGCGCTTAGTGAACGAGACATTGATTTACAAGGAAACAGAATTTGAGGATGATGAGACAGAGACAGCTGAAGGAATGGCAGACCTCACCCTGTCTGACAGCGTGCTCTGCAACACTAGGTCATGATAAAAGCTCTGGGATGGAAACAGATAAAACAAATGATTTAACACTTCACACAAATGCATATTGTCTTCTCTGTAAGCCAAGGAACTTTACTCTGAACTTTGCAGTTTAAAGTTCAGTTAGTGCTCGTTCCCGCATGGCAGCGGATAATAAATCAATACCATAATTAATGAAATTCTTATAATCTGGTTGTTGGGAGGGAGAGTTGCTACTTGCACCAGGTTCTGCTCTGAATCCGATTGTCATTGTCCCATCGAACACATTGTATCCTATCCCTCTACTAGTATACAAAGTTGGGTTTTAGCCAGAGTGCGTGTATGAATATGCAATCATCACATTGCAAGTCTAGAGACGGCTTTGTCGTTTGAGGCTCGGTATTCTCAGATGAAACGGAGGAGAGCCGCCTGCTGTCAGGCACCCTCCTCCAGCACTGTGGGTGCGGCCGGGCCGAGAGAGGAGGAGGAGGAGGAGGAGGAGGCTGGGAGTGGCCGAGAGCTGCAGGCCTAGAGGAGGAGGAGGAGGAGGAGGAGGAGGAGGAGGAGGAGAAGGACGCTGGGAGTGGCCTAGAGCTGCAGGCCTGGAGGAGGAGGAGGAGGAGGAGGAGGAGGAGGAGGAGGATGCTGCCTTGAGCCATCTGGGAGTCAGGGAGAGGGAGTGGCTAAATGGAGCCCAGTGCGTGGTTACCCTCCGCAGCTCCGGGATGTTCAGACATGTTCGTCAGTATCCAGTATTAAGATGTACGTATATTTATATCATTGTGTAATCATATAGATGATATATGGAGCCTGGTGTCTAAATGGAAGCTGTTGATGACACACTAATGTTTGTACATGTACACAACATATGTTCTCTGCTCTTGTCTCTTTTTATATAAAATAGCATTCAAAGGCCATAGTTTTAATGTTTAAGTCTAGTTTGAACATGATGATGTATGGTGGATATATTAATGGTGGAAAATTGGTTCTGTGCTTCTGTTTCTAAAGGACAAGGCTTTTTTTTTTTAATTGTACGTGTCAACCAGAAGAGGGCTGTTAACGATAGCCATCAGCTGTATTTCAGCTGTGTACTCTGAGCCACAAGTAGTGAGGTCATTTTGACCCACTTGGCCGGTTAGTGTTCCTGGCAGACCCGGGCCCACGTGTCCCGGCCAGGGAGCAAAGCCCCCTTGGGGACAGGGGGGGGGGGGGGGGTGCATGAATAGGCCTGTGGTAACCTAGAGCACGGCTATCTGCATCAACACTACTAAACGACTATTCTGACTCAGCTAGAATGGAAAGACATTGTGTTACAAAAAACGTATTTGTAAAGGATGCATGGTTTGAACGCAATTATTTCAAGCACTAGATTTCACGCTCCACTGACTGTCTGCACCTTAAATAGCATTCTATGCACACACCTCACCACCTCTTAAATAGATGTGCATCACTCAAACATCTGCATACATAACCTAATAGACCAATTCAACGGGCAAATTACAAAGGAATACACACACAACATGTGCAGAGAAACATGCACAGACCCTTTGTGACATTATAAAGCCTGCACAGTGCTCTCCCTCCCTGTTCTACATTGCATGAAGTATTAATACTGTTCGCTTGCTGAATTATTGATATGCCATATCTTTTTTTTTTCATTGCACTTTTTATAGTTATACGAGACTGGATCTAACCCTCCCTCTCATTACCCCGAGTGAAGCATTTAGTATCTAGAGTGAAGTCTATAGTAGCTAGAATTAGGCCTGTACTAGCTATATTTTAGTTGTACTAGCTAGAGTAAGGCCTGTTGCTAGAGTTAAGCTGGACTAGCTAAAGTGAAGACTGTACTAGCTAGAGTTAAGGTGACTAGCTACAGTGAGCCAGGCTTTACCAGCAAGTAGAGCCTGTGGTAGCTAGAGTTTAGATTGTACTATCCAGAGTTAAATGGATATGCCGAAGATAGTGACAAATTATGTGTGTTTCAAACTCCAATCTTGTTAAAGTTAAGCTCTATTAGCTACTACAGTTAAGCCTGTACTAGTAGAGGTAAACCAGTTGGTAGGCCAGAGTAAAGGAAAAGGTCTTAGGAATCTCCGGAAAGAGAAACTGAAAGTTATTAGAATTGAAAGACTGCTCTTTCTTGAAAGAGTGTGAGGGGAGGGAGGAGATGCATGGTTTAAGAACTAACCAGCAGTGTTAATGAGACAGAGCAAAGATCCCAGCGAAGACCATGCTGGTTCTATTTCCATGCAATCTCCACAGAAACAACAGTGACAACCATTTCACTTTAATCTCCCTGAGATAGCAGGAGAGTGGAGTTCTTATTAGCGGTATTTACACATGGATTTAGGCCACTATTTCCCTCAAGAATATGTGTAGGAAAATATACAGTCACAGTACAAGCTTTCATCTCAGTTGTTACTGACCCACACGCTCTCCCCCAACCTCTCCTCTGTCGCCGCACACAGAAACACATACACACTGCATTTCCATCTATCACACCCTTTCAAAGGCACTCTCTTTCTTGCACTCCTCCAACACACCAGCATTGCTTCTCTCTATTTCAGGTTAGGTTTCTGGTGCGAAATGAGAGGCTGGGAATATGATACAGAACTGTTGAATTTTCTCCTGATAAATAAAACATTATGTCACTCCTGATCCAACAGAAAATTTCACCATCATTAAGGCATTCTGTTTACTCTCCTTCTGATGGCAAATTGTCTATTCCATTTGGTTTTGTTAGGGATATCTCAATAGCTGCATGTAGATACGGTCAAAGCTTAATAAACAGGTCTTTTGCCATAGCAAAATTGATATTCACCAGCAACAAAGAGTGCAATTGTGTCAAAACATTTACAACTGTCCAAAATACAGATGGAATGTTGTTTTGGTTGGATAGTTAGTTGTCAGGTGGAAGATGAGGTACATGACAAGTGGTCAGATGCGTGGGGTAGAGAAAATTCATCCGTCTGCATATAAACTCATCTGTTATGTATCTCAATCCATCAGCTAATATTCACACAACACGCTTGACAGTTAACAAATCTACTCCAGGCTTTTACAACACACTGAATGTTCGGTCTCTGAGGAGGATGACAAATGTTCCCCCTGAAGGCGTAACCTGACAGGCCTCGCCATCAATGTGCCCACACTAAACCACGGAGCGAGGGCAGCAGGCCTACTGCTGTAACAGCAAGGCATGAAGACCAGAGTGGAAAAAGAGCATTTGGGATCTTTTGGTTGGAGAGATTAGAAGAGGGTGAGTGGGAGGATTGGTAAACTGAGTGGGTATCAAGCTGAGGAACATCGATAAATATGGAACAACACACACGCCCCCTGCATGGACATGTGCACATGACTACACTACACATACACACACACACACACACACACACACACACACACACACACACACACACACACGGATAGATTATCTCAATGATCCCCTTCCCACTCTATCACAACTCACCTGCTAGCTCACACGAAATTAACACATAATTTTTCACATACTTGGAAACACCTGGCCGTGAATCCGGTTCAAATCAAGCAGGGTTGAATCGTGACCGAAAAAGAGACTGTTGCAAAAGACGAGAACCATGCCCGAACAGTCTTAGCTTACCCACAGAAGCATGATCAAAGAAGCATGCTTCTGTTTTCATAGCAACAACAAAGCCTATCGCAAAAACCATGGAAAGTCTGTCTCCACAGCAGTCATTATTTGGCCTTACTCGCATGCGTAATCGCTGTGATTGCCTTGAGTGTTGAGAGCACAACAAGCCCCCCCACCCCCCCCCCCCCGCCTACCAGCTGTACCCCAATTAGGAGGAGGGCGGGGTGGGTGGTGAGGGTAGGGAGGGTAAGGAGGGCAGGGTCCCGAGGGAGGGGAGATGACTAAGATGTGTTCCGCTGAGCTGTGGATGACACAAGACGATCACAGCGTCCCCCATTAATTACCAAGACCATCCGCTACATCAGAATTTGGTAAGATCCCCTAATCTTTCCCTTCCAGCTACTAGAGGGGCTGCTCTCCGTACGCGGTGACACTCAGGGCTGCTTTTACACAGCCTGTTCGAGGCGGGAATGGAGATAGATGGATAGAAAAATATTTAGTTGTCCTTGCGGAAAATTGTTCTGAGCCATACAGTACGTCTGAAACATTTATTTGACAGAAAGGGACAATACCGAAGACAGCTAGACAAGACAGGATAGACAACGTTTTTTTCCTCAACCCCCACCCTGCCCCCCCCCCCCACCAAACAACATAACACCAGGACAGAAGACATAGACCCCACTACAAATCATCAATAGGATGGTAAAGTGCAGTCGCAGCATACTTGATGATGCTGTGTTGTTTCGCACAACTTCTGAATAAAAAGTCAAATCCCATAATGGGGGCATTGTAATTCCTCTGCCATGTGGCTGCGGTAGCAACTGATCTGATTCGATGGGTGTGACATTTTGATGATGTTATATATGTGTGACCAGCAACCGCGGCATTTAAACATCTCTGAGGTGGAAACTGAAAAGTCTACGGTGTCTAAGGTCTGCGCACCTTCCTGCCTCCTCAGACTGCTCCCTGCTTCTCTTCCATTTTTTCCGCCGACGTATTTTTCAGATCGCACAAACACGTCGCTCGCACGCATCCACTGTTGTAGCGTGACGCATCGACATCTTGTTTATGACGCACAGCAACTTGCCGTCAATTAATTAGCAGTATAAATGTGCCCCGCTAGCAAAAGCTCCTCCACTCTAAACAGTTCACCCCCATTATTGTTTGGAGAGCATTGTTGCTGCTCGACGCGTATGTGACACGCCACAGCAGAACTGGATTAGACGTCACGCATCTGATTTGTGAGAGCTGGTATGAGAGCTATGTAAAAGCACACAGGGCATAACGCTGGCTTGGTTTGGTTCTCTTTAAATATGCGAAGCCAGCAGAATGACGGCTGTTCTGTACAAAATTGCGGGATGTCTGTGCAAAAGGGACTATAGAGTGTCACACCACCTCATGGCCACCTCATGTGCCACACATAGACAATGGATACTGAATATGTTGTACAAAGCTACATTTAAAAGTAGCTTTACATCTGAGTCTATTTACATCTGAATGTTGATTAAATGTTCCTGGCAGTGTTTGTCTTACAAATATATCATTTTCAACATCAAGAAATGTATAACTTGAGATTCAAATTAAATCCTAAACATTTCAAATTCAGTTCAGTTTGACACCAAGGTAACTTTGACAGTTTTTTCAAGTTTTTTTGTCAAGGTGTGACGCATAAAGTGGACTACTGCTCACAATGACCAGCCTGCAGAACCCGTGGAACCAGAGAGCCATGCAGAGACTCCAAAAGGAGCACCAGGATAGCCAGGAAACACGTCTGACACATATGGGCTTTCATGTAAACACAGTGTACACCACCAAGTCAAGCTAGCAAGATCAGAGCCTGCATTTACTAAAGATTACCACACAAGCTAAGTCAATGCCAACCTCACACCACATGACTTTTAAATCGAAACAAAATCCAACCTTAAAGAGTCTTTAAAGAATTGCTGCACAGTGCAGGCATACTAGCCAAGTGAGGTGAGTTAAAGAACCACCGGGAAGCCCCACATTGAAAGATTTCTACAATACAAAAAATCAAGAGTTGAAATCTTCAGGTACAGTTGCCAAGGCTAAGGGAGTGTTATAGCAGTCAGCCATAAATATAGCTAAATATAGCTGCACTCTAAACACTGTTTGAATCAAATCAGACACAACAAAACTCCTTTAAAAATATCTATTCACCATTAACCCAGGAAAAAAACCTAAGATAATGACAGATGATGACACAGGATTTCAGCAAAAAAATCTAATCAAACTCAGAGGACTGGTGCAGAGCTCTGACCCGAGAGCCTTGCATAGAACGGAGACAGTCAGGAACCCACCTTCCTGGGTGGGTGAGTGACATGTCCCTGAGGAAATAGATGTGACACATCGCAGATGTAATCTTACCTCGACAAGGTGTGGGGTGGGGTTGAATCCACACTTGTTGCACACCTGGGAATGGCACTGGGTGCAATCGTTGTAATTGGGTTGTTGTGCGGTGTTGCCAACGTTGAGGCTGGTCTTACAGAGAGGGCAACATGCTTTGGGTTTAGAGGGAGAGTCCTGGTGCGCCTGTTGCTGTGGTAGCCGCTGCTGCTGCTGTTGTTGTTGTTGTGGTTGTGGTTGTGGGGGTGCATGGGGCCCTTGTTGAGCATGGGGAGGCCCTGGGGGTTTTCCAGCTCCAGGAGCCGGGCCTTGCGGTCCAACGGGTTTAGGAGCTGTTTTTGGCGGTGGTTGCGGGGGTTGGGCGGTCTCTGTGATGAGCGTGCTGGCCTGGTTGAGCAGGGAGGCGCCGAAGCCAAACAGCTTGCCAAAAGTCTGCTCTGGAGGCGGGGGCTGTCGGGACGGAGAGCTCCCTGCACTGCGGGTCTGGTCCTGCCGGGGGTTGTGGCCCAGGTGTGTCGGGGGGTGACGGGTCAGGTCCGGCTGGGACGGGGCCTTGGCCATACCAGGGAGAGGGACTGCCCCTGGCGGCAGTTTCACCTTCTGCTGCTGCTGCTGCTGCTGCTGCTGCTGCTGCTGCTGCTGCTGTTGGCCGGGCGCAGCTGGACCAGGCTGTCTGTTGGGGCCCGGGGTCTGAGGGGCTTGGGGGGAGGGTTGGGGCTGAGGAGGAGTCGGGGTGTGAGGTTGGGTTGGGGCCGGTGCAGGATGGGGCGCAGGCTGAGGAGGGGCGTCCGAGGTCAGCTGGGGTTTGGCTGGCTGGGAAGGAGATGGGATCTGCTGCTGACTCTTGGAACGAGGTGTTGTCATGTCCATCCCCAATGCTCTCTGCATCTGACAGTTGAGACACAGCCACTCCTGGACCTGCAGTTGATAGACCAGAACACAACGATTACCAGGAGCCTCTGCACCCTCCATCACCTATAACCTATAAACTATTTTCATCTACCAATTAAGATGTTATCAAGAAACAACATAAGATGAAAGATACTGCGATACAGCAAGATAACAAATAGATGTAGTAAATTTGTGTAGATAAACAATGTACATTAGCCCTGCATTTTTCATGCAGTGGTCACTGCTCTAAGTGTCCTGCCATGCCCCCATCGCTCCCACCCTCTCCTCCTAATAAACACGTTTCACTCTCTCTGTGGTTCTCTGTCCCCTAACTCTACTCCCTCTCTCCCTCCCTCTCTCCTCTCCTCTCCTCTCCCTCTCTCATCTCCCTCCCTCCTCTCCTTCCCTCCCTCCCTCTCTCCTCTCCCTCCCTCCCTCTCTCCTCTCCCTCCCTCTCTCCTCTCCCTCCCCTCTCCTCTCCCTCTCTCTCTCCTCCCTTCCCTCTCTCCTCCACTTCCTCCCTCCCTCTCTCCCTCCTCTCCTTCTCCCTTGTTCGCCCGGCTGCAGTCCAGACCACTAGAAATAACCTTCACATGGCCAGCCCCCTATCTCTCTCTCACGCACACACACACTCACACACACACTCTTGTACACACAAACGCCAGCAGAGCACACACACACACACACACACACACACGCAAGCAGCTGCATACACAACACACAGTACATAGTACACAGCACACACACCGCCATGTGCCCTCTCCTGTACACACACACACACACACACACACACACGCACACACAGGACACTCACCACTCCGTGGACGAGGAACTCAAACAGTTTGCTCTTGGTGGCCTTCCTGGCGCCCCCCGCCGTCTCCTCCATGTCTCTCCCCCGCGCCTCCTTCCCCCTCGTTTCTTTTGTGTCTCTCTCCTCCGCGCCGCCCGCTCCCCTGCTCCACTTTCTCCTCTCTTTGTGTGTGGAGCTCCGCTCGCTGCTCGTCCCTCTCTCACCCTCCCCTCTCCCTGTGTCTCTCGCTCTAGCTCGCTCTCTCTCTCTCTCGCTCGCTCGCTCCAGCGTGGAGCAGCTCTACCCTCTGGTCTCTCTCTCTCTCTCTCTCTCTCTCTCTCTCTCTCTCTGGCGCTCGCTCGCTCCGTCTCGCTCACTTTTTAGTTGAGCTGCCTTTCAGGAGCGCTTCGGGGAGGGGGAGGGGTGAGGAGGAGGAGGAGG
>JAOPUA010000028.1:19480827-19493218 GCA_027122455.1 Trisopterus luscus | reverse complement strand
TGTGAAGTTATTTTGTCGGTGTCCTATTCGCCCTGTCGGGTCTTATTTCCCGATAATGATCAGTGTTCTATAGATTATATTAGTGCATAATTAATGCTTCAATATGTAACAAATTGACTGTAAATAATCATGAATTGATGAATTCATAATATTTTTCACCCTTTTAACCCTCAATTCAATGTTTAGAAGGGAAATATCACTTCAGCTCAATGCAAACAGGTATGGCAACGTTTGAAATACAAGTCGGCCATTTGAAACTCAGGTGCCCCTCCAGGCTCCAGACGGTTAGGGTAGGTTTAGGGTAAGGGTCACCCCTTAACCTAACCCTAACCCTCCAGGCTCCAGAGGGTTAGGGTAGGTTTAGGGTAAGGGTCACCCCTTAACCTAACCCTAACCCTCCAGGCTCCAGAGGGTTAGGGTTAGGGTTAGGGTAAGGGTTAGGGTAAGGGTAAGGGTAAGGGCTGACCCTTACCACGCTGGCTGGTGGGTAAACCCTCAGATGGTTCGTTTGGACACCTGAGAACACAGCAATAAAATAATATTGAGGTGAGAACCCAATGAATGGGTTACTATGGGCTGCCTCCCCGGACATTTGTTAATATCAAAGTGGTTGATACAGAAGTGACAGCAGAAATCCAATATAGCCTATATATATAGTATAGTATAGTATAGTATAGTATAGTATATATATAGGCTCTATTGGATTTCTGCTGTGAGAACAGGCAGTCCCCGATATACAGTCTATATATATACATATACTGCATAAACAGTGTATATATACATATACTGTATATACAGTATATATATACTGTATGCATATATATATATATATATATATTTATAGTGTATATATATAAATACGCAGTAGTCTGTTTTGTCTCTAGAGAACTGACAGTGTATGCCCTATACATCGATACATAACATTTATATTCGAAGCCTACTCTGTCAGTGCTACGTCGTTTTGTTAATATCGTGAGTAAGAAGAAATACGATTCCGATTTGATGGGCGAGTCCAGCGACAAAACGTGTGGTATTAAGCATTCATAAGAGTGCTTTAGAATCTTTAATCTTTTGACATCATTGTAAAAAAGGTGGTAACGATGGATCTGTATGATGTCATAATGGATATACAGCATGAATAAATCATATAACTGCAGTCTACTGTTACTACAGACTACACATAGCTATGGGAACATGCCGTTAACCATATAGGCTGAACACCTGAGCGTAAACATGAGACCCATATGGAAACCATAGATTTAGACTTCACCAACTGGACACACATTTAAATATACAGGCAGTCCTGAAGAAGCAGACAGAGACCGTATTCATGTGAGCAGAACCTTCTTTAACGATCATTGGTATTGATTTTATGAGGTATAAAAAAAACGGGCGAAGCTGCAGAATTAGAGGAGGTATGCACCAAAACGGCATCAAATACACTATTTCAGTGGACAAAAACATTATATTCTACTCCTTTTTGACTCCAACATGGTATCAAATGCGACTTTATGGAAGCCTAAAATCAAGTTAAAACTATAACCACCGCCAATAAGGCCTTGTTGTTACCCTTTTGGCTTTCCATACCATCATACACACATGTACACAAACACACAGACACCCCCCCTCCCCCTCACGCACACACAGACACGCACCCCCCCTCCACACACACAAAACAGATGTATACGGCATATTCAGAATCAACTGGCACTCAGTGACTCACAGTTGGTCCCTCCATACATTATTTAGTCTATGGTGGCACTCATTGCCTATAAATAGAGGCATATCGTAGTTGTGCTGCAAATGGCATCATGACTCCTCAGTAGCCCTGGTGGGAGACTCCAGCGAGCCTTCATTTTCAGGACCATGAAGCACAATGTGATCCAAGCTAGAGGGAATGGGAACAGGCACTTTGTGGTACTTGCTAACAGCAGCAGCAGCTATATTTTCATATAAATTACATGGACGGACGTGAGGGACACATATATCATCCATTTACTTTTACTCTTTGCCACAGATTTACAAGAGACCTCTGGCCTTTCATTTAATCATATATTAATGAGTCAGGAGGTCCTTGTTGTGACTCCACAAACAAAAGGTTTCCTAATACAATGGAGGCAAATCAGGAGCTGATTTCTCGTTTTATCCCAACATGTTTGGGTGTAGATGATCATAAATTCGGCCTGGTTCTCTCAAGTAGAGCAGATCAAGAGGCAGGACACATTCACATACACGCACACACACGCAAACACACACACACACACACACACACACACACACACACGGACGGCCCTCACCATCCATAGCCCTTATACGGTTTAAAACCCCCTCTTTGACATAATGGAGAGCCAATGGCTCAGGCCGGTATTCCTGCTGCACGCATCACTTGTATCGCATTAACCTGGAGGTCACATTCTCACAGAGAACAGCTGCCTTTCATGAAGTGTGCCCTAGAGTTACAATAAAGATCACAATGTCACAGAACAACACGACATCTGACAGAACCAGGCTGGCCCGACCCCCAACCCTCCTTTTATCTGCTCTCCTGATGGAGGGCTTGTGCATCGAGAGGGCATACCACAATGACCGCCTCCTCTCAGGAAGGGCCGCAGAGCAGGGAGGCGAGAGGTTGGAACAGGGTTTGGGTTGTTGTTTGTTGTTTCATTGGGAAAGGGATTTGCCATCATGGGGAGACATCGTTGTCTTTGAAACTGCCTTTCTCTTTTGCCCAGACGTGGCAATAAAAGTTTTATTGCGCCTAGATTAAGGTAGATTTAGGATTACTTAGGATTTTACATTACAAAAACTCTCATTACTGCAAGTAAGGTGCTGAGGTCGACCTGTGTGAGGTGAGGGGTGAGAGAGGTGAGAGGGGGAGAGAAGGTGCTGAGGCCTACCTGTGTGAGGTGAGGGTTGGGATTGAAGCCACACTGGTTGCACACCATGGAGCGACACTGCGTGCAGGTGTTGTGGTTTGGCTGGCCGTCCGTGGAGCCCATGAGGTCGGCGGTGTTGCAGACGGGACAGAGCTTGCTGCTAGGCATGGGTGCTATCTGAGGCACTGAGTAGGGGGAGGAGGGGGCGCTGCGGTCCGGAGACGCCGACGGAGACCTGCCGCCCCTGCCGCCGGCCTCCACCTGCAGGCTCATCCTGGAGGCGTGACCTTTGCCCTGCTCCCCTCCCTGGGGGCCTGCGGGCTGGTGGCTCTGTTGGGAGGCCAAGCGGTCCCCCGTCCCGGGGCCACTCTGGACCCCGGCTTTGGGCCCAGGGTCTGTTTGGGGGGGTCTGTAGGAAGAGGAGAGAAGGATGAGGCCACAGAATGAACACAGACCAATGAGTGGTCCGGGAATTCTCCCCATTCTGTTTACTTTTCTCATGATCCATTCAACCAACAAGAAAGTTACAATTATTTTACATCAATGTGTCATGAACTGTAACTACCAGCTGAGCTGTTTCAGTGATTGTGTCCTCTTACTACTACTGCTACTTTACTACCACTACTACTACTACACATACAATGTGTCTTGCCATCAGAAATATACAAAACTCCATGAACCATTTTGTTAGACATTTATAAAGATGTACACATACATAAATTATTCACGAGACACATTTAGAGTAAAACAAGGAAATGCACGTTTATCCTACACAATATTTCTGATCTACTCCCACACTATCACTCTCACTCTCTCACTCTATCCCATTATCATTTTCTCTCTCCCACACTACCATCCTCTCAATCTCCCACACTATCACTCTCTCACACTCCCACATTATCCCTCTCTCTCACACTATCACTCTCTCACTCTCTCTCTCAAACATTAACTCTCCAACAGTATTACTTACTAGAAAATCGAGATATAGTAGACACACAATATGCAATCTCTATATTGCATATACAGTATACTAACATATACTGTACAGTTACTTGTATTGGGCCCATTGCTCTATGCTCCTGCAGTCTCACTGCCAGAGAGAGATAAGAAGCATACAAATCACTTCTGCACTATTAAACCCCTTCTACTGGCTGGAGCCAGGCCCTACAACATGTATAAAGGCCTTCTTTAGTCAGGTCTCTATAATTACTATTGAAGTGGATGTTCTTACATCCCACTACCTGTGTTAGTATACTTTGTCCTCCTGGTTCTTTGCATTTCCTGCGGCAGTGCCCTGTGTATAGCTTCTCTTCAGCTTACAGAACCGTGCCAGACACTAAACGGCATTGTGAACTTTTAGCCAGACGGCATTTGGCATTTAGCGTGGCATTTACATAAAGCAATTTTTTGTTCATTCCTCGTGACCAAAAATGAATTGGCGCCATACTGTGCCCATCGTCTTCAAAGGCAGCCATAGCGAACCCTTAAAGGAAGAACAAAGCCGAGAGCAGAACTCAATGTAGAGCGTGTTAGCAGCACTGAGTCACTGCTAACAGGTCGGGCTGAATCAGTCTTCTGCTCTCACCAGGAATGGCTCTTCCTTCAGGCCATCGGGGTCACACTCTTCACAGAACCTGAAGGCTGGACGCTACAGTTCCACAAGCAAAACACAATCCAACTAATGGCCATAGAAGAATATGTCACCACGCCATCCAAGGACTAAAATATAAATGACTAAACCTCATAACATTAAGTAGAGTTTATATTTCACAGGATGTACTGTATACATTATTTTAAAGACCTGTCCTCACTCAGGATTTTGGATTTTGAAGACTTTATATTTTGTCAATAGCACAGTCTGGGCTCCAGACAGTTAGATTCATTCTGGGTCAGGTTGGTGTCTGGCATTCACAGCGAAACATTCTACATTCTTAAAATGTAAAAACAATGCTAAACATAATCAAGTTTACAACCACTGTTATTATAATCGTATTCCTAACCTAAACTATATTACCAATAATCTGGATAGAATGCTTTCACCCATTCAGTACCAATTATTCTTGGGTTATTATACTCGTATATAAGTATTAAACTGACACAGATAAGTCAAAGTAGTTGAAGTATGTAAGTTGAAGTATGAGGATTGTAGGATTGCAGTGGAACAGACAATATCTCACAACCAGAAGGACAACCAAGGTTTGGTATCTGAGTCTATACCAGATCTAGGTACATATCCCACTTTACTGCACTATGCACTGTACTGCAACATTTTATCTGTTTTCTAACAGAGCAGATCAACAGATTATAAATTTTTTAAAACTCAAGCAAAGTGCAAAGGAAAGACTACTACAAACTTTTACAAGCTGATTTGAGGTTTAATGTACTGTTTATAAGGTCTGACACTTCCTGCCATGGCCCGAGATTTAGAAACATCATAGCCCAGTATATTTACTGTTGTGGATCAAACCCAGTTCTTTTTGGTTAGGAGTTGAAGACCCTAAACATCCAACCAATCTTCCTGCCTCCATACCAGGCAATGAAGGCTGACCACATACTTTGAATAGATCTTTCAAAATAATTACTTGCTTAAAACATGGCTTACATAAGATTCCCCTGGCATCTTTTGATAGGAAAACTTTTCCATTGTTCCTTGTGAACAAAAGACTTGCATTTGGGCTTTTTCCGGAAGCAACTATTACCATGCTATTCAGAAAGGAAAGGACACGTTAAAGAGGGAATACAAAAATGGAAATACAATAAAAAAAAACACACCTGATTTGGTCTATTGCAAGCTCTCAACACAAGCAGTCTTTTATGGTTTTAGTTATCTTTCTTGCATCACACTGGATAGGCACAGTGATCCTTAATGTGATCGCATTATTACAAATGTGAATCGTGAAACATGAAATGGCTTAAAATAGTGAAGTATAAAGTAATTCAAATCCTATTGTGGTTGGACCACTTACAATGATTGTGGTTGAAAAATACTTAACCCAAAGTGAAAGCTAAGGCATTTAATCTTCCCCCTATAATGTATAGATAGAATATCTGTATGCAATATGTGTCTATAGTGCCTCAAGTAGAGTAAAGTACTGTGCGTACAATGAGAGGAGACAAAGTGGTTACATCAACAGTGATACAGCGATAGTGTCTTGGTTAAAGCTGAACAGCAGCAAACTGTGGGCTTTACATTATGATGTATGATCTATGACGTGAGACTCATTTGGGAGTCGGCATTTCAAAAGTGCCATAATCACTATTATTGTATTTATTTATTAACTAGGTAACCCTTTAGAATAAGGGTACATTAATGAACCATTAATAAACAATAGGTTAACCGTTTTGGGTTACTGTAGAAACATGACAAATTCAGGACAGCACTGGTCCACATGTTATGTCCGGTACTGATGTGGCCTTGCCCTGTGTCTACGCTGTTAACTGGCTCTCTATCGTAAACAAACCAGCAGCGACTAGAGGACACTTTCATTATTTATTTGTACAGAGGAACCAATTTCTGCATGGTGTATGAGGAGCGTACAATTCTTTTGCCTGTGGGTTATTTATTATTGACTGACAAACTTGCTACATAAAAACTCTGCTACCTAGATTGCTAACGCTATCAGGGGATGGCGGATGGATTTTTCAGACCGACCCGTTGTTTTTGACTGTTTCAGAGGATAGGAGGATTACAACAATTTCATCGCCACACCACACTTCGACAAGCCTGCTAGGACAAAGGCTTATATCCTCCTTAATCTCGCTGGACCGGAAGCCATTGGATGAGAGCATTCACTTGTATATGGCAGCTGATGTGCATGCGCCTGGTGACAACGAAGCAGCATTCACCCCAGCGTACCCCTGAGACGACTGGCTGACAAGAAAGTTTAGAGAAATCTGCAATCCCCAAAACAGCACAACGATTGAAAGACAAGTTCCATTCAAGAAATCTGAAAATAAGTATCGAGTCACTCATCAGTGATTTCAAAGCTAAAAGGTGCAGATTTTGAATTTGGCTGACAAGCTCATCTGTGACCGGATAGTGTGTGGCATCACCAGTGACTCTTTGAGAAATTTGTGAATCGCAAATGATCACTAACCAAAGCCATAACAGTCACAGCATTCAAGAAATGATAGTGGAAATTAGCAAGAAGGAAGCCATTAAATCTACCTGTGTTGGGGCAGTAAGGACAGCTTCAAATACACCACAACTTGGGCATTAGCTCTGGGAGAGATGTGTTTCAGCTCTATCTGGAACAGCTGATCTGGAGGTTATCCATGTTACGTAGATGACGTCGTCATCGGGGGCCGTGGAGTAGCTGAGCATGATGCCAACTTGAGGAGAGCGCCCGAACGAGTGAGAGAAGTCAGACTAAATCCAGCTAAATGCTAATTTTGCTTGGACCAAGTACACTATGTAGGCCACATCTTCACAAGCCAGGGGCTAAAAGCTGACCCTTCTAAAACTGCAGCACTGACATGCGTGTCCCCGCAGACATCCCCTCACCACAGCGCTTCCTTGGCATGGTTTAACTACTACCTTGGCAAGTTCATCCTGAACTTCAGCAACATCGCACCACCACTGAAATAACCTACAAGGACCTACAAGGAGACATGCATGGTGCTGGTTCCAGCGGCACCTGGAGGCATTCAACCTTCTCAGGTCATGCTTGGCGAGCCCACCAGTTTTGTCATTCTATGATGTTAAAAGGCCAGTCACGCTTACCTGTGACACATCATGCTTTGGACTTTGGAGCTGCATGCATGCAAGACGGCAGGTCGGTAGCGCTTGTGTCTCGCACCCTCACCTACAAGGGAAACACGATATGCCCAAATAGAGAAGGAGATACTGGCTGTCGTGTTTCCCTGCACAAAATTGAAGAACTGCGTCTAAGGAAAGTCCACAATGGTAGAAACTGACCAAAAACTCTGGTAAATATCCTAATGAAGCCCATTGACACGGTGCCTGCCCTGCTCCAGAAAATGATGCTCCAGCTGCAAAGCTGGGACATCAACATGGTTTAACAAAAGGCCAAATACATGTCTCTGGTGGACACTCTCTCACAAGCTCCAAACACACATGCCTCCCAGAGCCCTGCTTAAAATGACGCTTTCAAAGTCATGTCGGAGGGGAGCATCTCCAACGCCCGCCTGAAGGAACTCAGAAAGCAGAAGCTCTACCAACCCTCAGTGTAGTAATTAAACGAGGATAGCCCACCATTGAGAGCCTTCAAGCATGCTGTCCGGCTTGTCTTAACCTACAGAGACAAACGGACAGTGGATGATGGGATCGTCATGAAAAGCCACAAAAAAGTCATCACTCCCTGTCCCTGCACAGAAAGTACATCACCATGCACAAAGGCCACCTAGGTGCTGAAGCGACCAATCATAGAGCTGGAAGCATCATCTTTTGGCCAACAATGTCAAACCACATCTCAGAGGAGTTTCTCTCATATGCAGAGTTAGCCTCCCCAGCTCCACCCCGGTCCAGACCGCTGATGGCCTACCGTAGCTGCACACATTTTCAACTGGAACAGCAAACATTACCCAACGCTTGTGGACTCATATTCCAGATGGATGAAATCTACCTTCTCCGAGACATGACTTCACCTGCTGTGATCACATAATGAAAAAGATACTTCACAGTCCAATGCACACCACACACCCTCATCTCTGACAATGCTACACAGAACACCGGTCAAGGTTTCAAGGACTTTGCCAAACAATTGGATGGTCATTCTTGTCACCAGCAGTGCTGAGTTCCCCGAGACGAGAAATGTTCCCTGTGATCCAACACGAGACTCTCCTGCTGAGCGTCCAATGTCATGTTAGACACACGCAGCCATTCCTGTGAGCACCAAACAGTTGGAACCAGTCCGAAAGAACGCCCAACAAATCAATGCCAACTCCTCAGCAAGCGTCTCTCTCTGAAGCCTGACTAGGACACGTCTAGACCCGCTCTGACACCCGGAGGGACAAGTGGTCCGAATGCAAACCCTCAAAGGGAACGACAATGTGGTTTCGATGTGTGTTCAACGTGGTTTGAGTGAGAAGCACCACAATTTCAGACTATGATGTCTACTGGATATTTGCACGATGCAAGTTCTGTCTCTTATGCACACAGGGTGATGGTATTGTGAATCCGCCTATATGTTAAAGGGTTATTCACTAAGATTGCTGTTGCATAGTGTAAGATTATTCATATTAAGATAATAGGGTTGTTTACTGAAAAATCATAGAACAACATAGTAAGAAAGACATTTTCTGCACTATTGATGTTGAAGTGCTATTTTGCTTCAAGATGCAAGCTAAAGCAAGTGGATGTCAATCATTTGGCTGAAAGATTGTCCTGCTTTGTTCATTATGGGCCAACGTATGTAATGTTAGTTCATGTTATTCAGTGTGGTTCAGTGTTATTCATGACAGACCCAGTGCACATGTTGTGTCCAGTACTGATGAGGGCCTGCTCTGTGTTAGCTCTGTCAACCTGCTTTCTATCATAAACAAACCAGCAGTGGCTTGCAGTGACTTTCATCATTTACTGTTACAGAGGAACCAATTTCTGCAATGATGAAGATTGTTTTCCATTTCTGCAAAGTCGTTCCGCAAGATGCAACTTAAATGCTCTTACACTGCAACTTTAACCCTTACTCTTTTCAATAATGTAGAAATTAACGCCTTAGTTAAAATTAACACCACTACTTGAGTTTACAACACTTTTAATAAACACAAAGCCCAGTAGTAACAGATGTTGTCTAGACTATAAGTTGACTGTTAATTAACTGTTAGTAAATGCTTATTACTGCATTAACTAATCTTAATCAATTATTCATTAATGTAACCTTTTTGTAACGTGTTATCAGGTTATATTTATATTTAGGGGACATTTAGTAATTGCTAGCCTTCCAATACAGTAATATATTGCATCACTAATGTGACACATTTCAGCCACTCCCATGGGTTGTTGTGGTTCAACTTACACCGACAAATCCAGACTCTACCATTATTTATGAAGTTTTGAATTGATGAGCTACAACATCTAGACTCTATAATGGTCCTTTCATACCAATCTTGATATAGAAACCCCTCAAATATAGCTTCATAATAATGATACTAATTAATATTGTCTAATTGTAATTATAATAATAAAAGTCATTTTAATTACAAGTGTTATTATTCGGCCATTATTGTAAGCATCATTTGTGTATGAACGGGACCCATGCTAATAATGCAGAAAGATATTGAAGACAAACAGGCTGGCCACAATTGAGAGAAAGATGTGGGCCACACCGCGTCACCACCTCAAGGTGTGTGGATCGATGGGACGTGCTACAAGTTTAGGGGCTAAAGATAGCCCGTTTAGTCTCTGATCGGATGAGACCGACAGGTACAGACGTTCATCAAACGCGGTTACGACTGGGTTCCTCTTCCATGGATGTGGTGTCATCCTGGAAGTGAACACTCCCATCCGGTTACAAGTGCTTCATGATGGGAACGATGGTGAATCACAATGCTCGTCACTGCGTTGGGTTGTGTTATTATCGAGACCGATGATGAGACGGTGCTATCACCATTCTCGTAAAATGGACACCACGTAGTATCGCCACCACACGCATCCAAGGTGAAGCGGTAGGCTGTCCCATCCTAAATGTTACATAGGCTCAGCTCTTTGTAGAGCAGCGGTCTACGGTAGCTCGCCTACGGAATTGTTATTGGACATGTGATCCGATATCCATGTTATTCCCGGCAACATGTATGCATCAGCCTCACCAGAGCCCCAGGAGCGGGCGTGTGATTCCGTCCTGGCCTATTTAACCGCTTTAAGGCCATATTCACGCATTGTTGACTCTTAACTTGTAGGCTACATTTGGTAGGCTACGAAAAATGTGGATTCAATATCGGTGCCCGTGGCACGACGGCATTGACGTTTGATCGAGAAATCGGTGTTCAACCGGATAGTGAATTGTGTTGACAAGGATATAGAAATAAATAATTAAGCGCACATTGAAGTCTATCTCGTCCACCGAATTTCCCGATGTGCTTCATTGCGAGTCGTAAACTATGACCGTAACGTGACACCGGCTCTTTTCTCGGTGCTCGTCCTACATGGTGACTACCTGTTAATCCCCGGCCCGGGTCCAGCCCCTGTCCCTCCGGCTGGCGCACCATTGCTGGGCTTGGTGAGCTGTCCAGGGGCCGGTGGTGCTGAAACGGAAGCCGGAGCCCCCGCTGCAGGGGCCGCCGGGCCGGCCTGCCCCGCCGGCCCCTCGCCCTCCACGCTGCCCTCGTTCCCCATCGCTCAGAGGTCCGTCTCGGTGAAGCGCGGGTTTGGATGGTTCTTCAGCCGCGAAGAGAACTCGATCAAACTCGACGCTGTTCCCCTTCCGCCATCATCACCTACAATTCAGCCTCCCGTACGGAGCAGGCGCGCTGAAGGAGCGGGAGCGCGCTGACGGCCCGGGAGCGCGCTGACGGAGGGGGAGCGCGCTGACGGAGGGGAAGCGCGCTGACGCAAGAGGCGGGAGCGCCCCTGATTACGCGCGCGTACACCGGCACGCGTTAGTATTGGATTTTTTGCCTCTTCATGTTACGAGTTATTGATTCTACATTATATTAAATATTTAGGTAGTTAAAAAATATAGCAATATAGACCCTATGAACACATAGTATACCTACCAAAATGTAATGTTCTGGCACTCCAGAAAAATATATATTTTTAAATAAGTGTATTAGTTCACCCCTTAGAATTCAAAACATACCTTAGGTTACGTTCAGTTCAATTCAACTAGTAAATACAAAAAATAATAATAATTAAAATGAAACAATGAGCACATTTTCTTTCAGTTTATTGTAGTATGAATTGGTAAGGACAAAAGCCACCTGGCCCACTGTGCAAGTGATGCTGAGCTGGCAGACAGATACATATGTACAAAACACACAGATGCACACAATAAACCACCGCTCAATGTGGAGCGCTGTCAGGTACAAAAATAAGATGGTGGTTCATCATTCATTTACAGGACCCAAGTGGGGAATATACACCTTCTAGTCAAAAAGACCCGGTTCAGATCTCTGAGGTTCCAATACCTTATAAACTATACTGCGAGAACATGATTACAAAATACCAAATGACCTTCAGAACAATTAATTCCCCCTGTAAAGGAAATATAGAAGGCATTTTTGCATTTCAATATTCACCGTGTACAATAACAGCCTCTTAACTGAAGTGGCAGATCTCAAAAGGTATGACATGATGCCAAAAATTGTAACGCATTATATACACATACATATAAAAGAAATGGCGGCATGATTCCGTTTTGTTACGAATAGGAAGCCATCTTAAAATACAACAAACAGCCTTTACAGAAGTGCACCCATTTCTTTTCCTCCTTCCTCTCTGCTGTGATTGCTTGATGCTTTATGATCTTTAGGAGATGATCACCACAGTGTGTGTGTGTGTGTGTGTGTGTGTGTGTGTGTGTGTGTGTGTGTGTGTGTGTGTGTGTGTGTGTGTGTGT
>JAOPUA010000028.1:19429243-19441959 GCA_027122455.1 Trisopterus luscus | reverse complement strand
TGTGTGTGTGTGTGTGTGTGTGTGTGTGTGTGTGTGTGTGTGTGTGTGTGTGTGTGTGTGTGTGTGTGTGTGTGCTAAACGGCAGAGCAAACAGAACGCTTCCAAGTGGAGACAGCAGCAAATTCGAATTAGGCCGAGATGAATGCAAGTGCAATAACGTGGGTCTATAAAGTGGCCCATAAAAGAAGCCGAGAGGCTAAAAGACGAGGCCACTGTCAGAATGGGCCGGCAAGAGAAGAACTCGGAGCAGTAATCATCATTACCTGCTGCTGCCGCCAGTGAACCCAGTGACACAGGCCTGTCCCTGTGTCCCTCCTGGTCTTTTTATCTTGCTACAGACGACAGACATGTGCTACTTAACTGGAATGTGTGACACGCCGTGCCCACTGCACACGGCATGCAGGCTACCGCAACACGCCAGTGGCTGCTCCCCGGCCATAGCTATAGTCAAACACTTCAACAATTCACTTTAGATTCCGTCTCCAGATTGAAGGATGGCGGGAAATCCCAGGTTTCTGAGGTCAATAGCCAACCTGGTGTGCATATATTCTGGGTTGGGCAGTATATGATCAGCCTTTTTTGTCAAGCATTGTTTTTTCTTGGCAAACCAATAGTTATAGGAGGCTACTGTAGGACATACGTACTGTGGCTTACCATGGGCAGACCCCTAGGGTCCATGCATGGGGACTCCTTTTAAATGAGACAAATACCCGAGGCAGGACCCATGGTCAAAATGTTGGTGTCAACCACTCTATTTCATCATACACAAACCAGAAAGGGGGCTCAATGTTAAAAATACCAGAATTGTCCTTTAAAGCATGAGGATCAGTAGGCCTTTACGCAAAATATGAATACTTCTAATTAGAATGGCCATGGATTATACAATTTGATTGACAAGGTAACAACTTCAAAGCTTGACTTCACTCTCACCTTTTTACTCTGAGCTTTCAGCAAGTATTGAAATGTGTGCTTGTAACGGTATTCTTTTAACGGCAGGATTGATGCTCTCGTCACACTTCCTAGTATGACTAATACAACCTATTGCTTTGGATATCAGTGATGTTTCACTAAATACAATCAGTTCAATGCTTTTAAAGTATGTTTACAATAAGGCTTATTTTCTTTTGTATTTTATCACCAAGCTCCTCTTGGGTAACTTTACAGATACGATAAATCCCAACAAAACAACTCTGATCTCAATTATAGCATATGTGGTAGGCTATACTTTTGCAAGTGGTTGAAGGGAATGCTAATACAGACAAGTTCATGTTCAAGCGCAAGGCGAATATGTGATTGTGTCAGGTCCCGTGGATTGGAAAATTCATATAGATGTTGAAGAAAGCATCTGCAGGCTGCAAACAGGCAAGGTGCGATAGATTTTGTTTATCTTTTCCAGAAAGATATATGGGTCCCCCCACCATTTTGCACTAAAGTGGGCCCATTCCCGCCTTGAGGAGAAAAAAATAGGCAGTGCGAAGGTGTGATCTGCTCGGTCCCTGAGCAGGTCTACGTGATGACTAACTGACTCTGAATCCGTTATTCGTGCGTGCTGCTGAGGCGACCACCTAATCTCGGGACTATGAGTCATATGGGTACAACAACGGGAGAAGGGGTGACATCATTCTAGACTCATCACAGTCGATTGGAGTTATGTTGCAAGAGCCCAGTATGGGAGATGGGCCCTTTCCCGAAAACCGTGAGACATGGTTCACAACTCTATAGTAGACTAAATAAATGCATGCGATGCCCCCCCTTGATACAGAGTATCCTGCAAAAGAAAGCGAGAAACGTAATTTCCAGCAGCACAAATCGCAACTGTCCGTTGGGATTTTGAATTGTGAGTGAACACAAAAATATGGAACAAAAATATAAACATTGTAAAACTAGATTCGCATGCCCACTGGATGGTGGATGGAAGAAAAATAAATGGACTTCGACATGGTTCTAAAAGCATGAACGTCCATCCACAAATAAACAAATCATAAATAAGCTACTACTGTTATTGTGCACGAAGCAATAGCCCCTCAACTCTGTAAAACCACAGGATATGAACGACAATAGCTAAAGAACATGCACGAAAACAATAATAACCCCCACCCGCCGAAGAGACGCGAATGGCACCGAAGCATGCACCACCATGTGCACCGAGCAGAGCATACGGTGTATCAATGCCTACGTATAATTACAGAACATAACAAAAGATTAGAACATGTTTTTAGGCATAATGCCACCACCGATTGCATAACGCAATGTGTTTGCTCTCCACGATTTCCTTACCACACAGATCCATAAGCACCAGATCCCACCGGGGATAAGTTCTGATAGCGCTCCGGGACCTCCCATATGGTTTTGTTGAGCTCCTGTCGATAAAACGTGGGTCTATCGTTCTGCGACATTCCTGCAGAATAGCCTGCCCCGCAGAGACAAAACAAGCGAGTCGAAACTTCTGCTCTCCTCGCACGGTGTGGTGGTGAGTGTCCCGTAGAAACAAACAATCAATCGGGACGTTTCAGCATTCACTGTTAATCTGATCTCTTCTGCGTGCAAACACGCTGCAGTTATTCTAATCTCCCTCCGTGCACGATGGGGGGGAAAGGTGATTTCAAACGACTTCTTCTCGGAGACCTTCTAGACACCAGCAGCAGCAGCCACTAGGTTTTCCCCGACGACGTAAATTCCAATCTTGCTTCGTCTTGCGGAAACGTAACCTACGTCACTCCACTCGCCTACGTCACTCCGTCGGTGACAGCGCGCGCTCACGAATATCACAACAATCTCGCGCGAGGTAGAAAGATACATTTGCAGCTTTGCAGATTGTATTGTATGTATATTCCTAGTATTATTATAAACACTTGATATCAATGTGTAACTTTGGAATGAGTATCTGGGACGTATGGCCTGTTTCCCAAATATCCTGCATGTGTATATTAACCAACCGTTTTAGCGACGCCTTGTGTTCTTTTTGTATCAGTGCCACAGTGAATTAGACTAAAATGAAATACTTCTTGCAAACATTTGTATATTATCAATAAGCTTATTAAAGTTTTAAGTGTTGTGTATTGACACTGGATTCATCAAGTGTCATTACCATGACGCCATCGTGAGTGCGTAGATAGGGCTGAGGAGTTAACCACTCAATATTGGCTTCGCCTTCTGGTGAATGTGGCTGCCAAAACGCCTGAGGAAAGCCTTGGTGGCAGGACTTGTTTCCCTTGCGGGGAAGTGCCAATTAGCAACTCTGGAATGGGCAAAATGTTTTATTCAAAAAATGTTCCCCGACGTGCTTCTTGTGCGGACGGACTGCAACCATGATGACCTCACCATGAACACCTCAAACATGGTTTTTTTCATCCGCGTACCTTTACTGGCTGGCTCTCCTGCGGTCGTGTAAAAATGCAGGATGCAGTTGATGATTTTTCCTCTCTTCTCAGAAGTACACTTTGTTGTGCTTTGGATGTGACTTGGAGACTATTAGGTTTTTGAGATTAATAGTACTTGTTACTTCTGCTTTGGGAATATCTGATTGAGGTGCAGTTTGACAATATCATTTTTGTCTCATTATTAAAATGCTGCTTCCTTCAATAACTCATATAAAACCGATATTCAATTTAAACAGTCGAAACTGAGAAAACGTTGGCAAATGTGTGACTGTATGTGGGAAGAAGATGAACAGATATATTTTTTTAATTTCTGCAAAAATATTGAATATTATGTAATCAATTAAATAAATGTTAAATATGTTATCTTACAGAGTGTTTGCCCCTCTGACATTAAGCAGGAGATGGGAGCACCCCACCCATTATCACATTTTTATAAATGTATTGCCATCATGCAGCACTGGTCACTATGTTAACTATACACACCAAACTCAAAACCCAAGCAGCACACCTTGCCACAGACCCGCCTTCTAGGTTGTTTGTTTTGTCATTTTAATTTCCTGTAAAGTTTGCTATGATTCCTGCATGGTGCGTCATAACTTTGTTAATCTTTCTCCTTTTGAGGAGTGACATTTCGTTGAGCTGTATAATATGTATGTGGATGAATGACAATAAACATGACTTACTGACTTCTTTACAAACTTACAATTTCTTAGCACTATAACACACTCGTCACGTCTGGTAAAAAATAAAAATTATAGGATGACATTTCACATAATTTAAGAAATGTTTTTATTTCTTTAACTTCATTATGCCCCAGGAATAGTTGACAGGATAATCAGCAAGATCCCAATTCGATATAGATTAAATCAACAAATAGACAGCCATCTGTTTACATCTGTAATCGTTCATATCTTAATATTTATCCTCGTATCCTTTGTGTAATATTATGTAACTTCATGTTGGAGATGCAAACAACATGCACACTGCTCAGAGAATGTGAAAACCATAGTGGTAGAAGGGTCCTAAGGGATTCCCATGAAACACAAAAGATGTGTACAAAACTTGTTATATATTAGCTTTGTCTTTCTATTACACCCCTTTGGATCAATGGGGATGTATGTAGTGTTAGACTTTGTATGCTCCTGTAACTCTGTTGGTCAAATGCATTTAAATATGTACAGCATGATGATTCATATTCGAACTGCACATCACAAAGATACACTGTTTAGCACCTTTTCATTCATCAGTAAAAAAAACAACCTTAAATCCTCCATTTAACTTTTTTTCTTGGGGGGCCAAAAACAAGGCATTAATCAGGATTCAGGAATGACTCAGCGTTGACACCATGTGAGATGAAAAGTGCTCTCCAATTGGTTGCAACTACCTGGATTAAAGGTACTCTCCAATTGGCCATAACTATCGTATGAACTGCATGTCCACATGCCCACATAGGAGGAGGAGGTGAAGGAGAGGAGGTCAAGAAGTCCAGGCTTCACACGAGGCTTTGTAGGAGGAGGCTTCCATTTACCAGTCCTTAGAATGTGTCCAAAGGGTATAAGGGCTTCATGGGCCAGATAATCCCATACGTATACACTATACAAGGATTAGCCGACCACCAATGTCCATTCTACACCCATCCGGTCCGTACCACTGAAGTTCTCATTTTAGAAAGGCCAAGTAGAAAGCCATTAATAGGCAGGATGCTGCCACAGAAATGTGAAGCCGTGTCCCAATCACTGCAGCTGAGGAAGATGAAATGCCAAATGTTTATAAAGCCAGAATGGTCAGTTCATTTCAGTTCAACAATTATTATTTTTACATTTGAATGCATCACACAGTTTGATTGCAAATTGTGTGTTGCAGGACCATCTTTATTTTATCTTAAATAAAGTGTCACATTTTTTTTTCAAAGAGGTAAGAAATTGTTTACTAATTTATTATTGCAGCTTTCATGTTCATGTGTTACCTACCTTTGTAAAATACCCCCCACACCCCTTTCTTCTCAGAGAGCAACCAGCTGTTGATCCGTGGAACCTTTTTGAGGTACGCACAGGTGCAGATGAAGACGAGACCAAAAACCAGAATGCCATCGAAAGAGTAAACTGTGGCAGAAGACAGATGATGAGTGGGGTATGGGTTTGGCCTAATCAAGTGCAATGTTATCACATCATGTTATTTAGTTATTTTAGTGCCAGGGCTAGACTTTAATACAAAATACAAAAGAAAAGCACCATTAGCAGAACAACCACATCCCCAGACAACGATGAACATATCTGACACCCGTCAAACTTGTTTGTACATTTTCTTTGCTTACGATGTCCATTTTCAGGATCATATTTTTATCGTAAGTCTACGTGGCCAGAAGTAGAGTTGAACACCAATTTCAGTTCATAAATAGGTATCAATACAAAGTTAGAGCAAGTAATATGATTTGACAAATGATCCCTAATGTAGACCATGGGCCACGTCTACAGCTAATTGATATGCTAAAAAAACATAGCGATTAGGTGGTATCTTCTAAACCTCACGAGTCGTCCAAAAACCTAACGACCCTACCGTTCGTCATGATGGCAGGTTTGTGTTGTCTATGTGGTGTGAACCTCTTCAGAAAGATTAGCAAAACATTTAAATGATGTAATGCAAAGCTAACGAAATCTTCGCAGCAGGAACCAGCGGCTTCCTCTCCTGGTTCTTCTTCTTTTTGTTTACCATCCAGAGAAGGCAGAGCATGTGGTTCCCTCTTGTGGTCAATATGATGTACTCGAGTCCTTGTCTAAGGTATACTACACTGTCTACAACACTAGCAAAATCAGCACTTTTGGCATTTTGCCCAAACCTATATTTCTCTAACCCTAAATACCAATTCACTTATTCACACAATCACACAAAGAACGGACTAAAAATGTCATAATATAATTGTTCAACACAATTTCTTTGTAGTTTTATTTTGAATCCAATAACCTTAAATTTGAATCCAGCAATCATGTTAACATATATCAGATGGGCCAGATACACAACCTGCTTTTATTTTTAGTTATAGTATGTTTTATTTGCAGCATTATCTTCATGTATTAATACACTGCATTGTTATTATCAGAGGCCATGTATGAAGAACCTTGATAAAACAATGAAAAGCCAGTGTCTTGTGTACAATGTGACCATGCCAAACGTAATCATTAAGACAAATAACCACTGTGTACACACACCTGTAGACAGAGGGTCACTTGCTCAGCAGTCTGAAGTACAGTGAGATTTATGCCTAATTCATCATTTTCAGACAATGAATAGAATATGGTCATAATAAAACTAAAACAACCATGCATAAAAGAAAGGTCAGTTTGTTTGGCAGTATCCGGCTTGTTGCCTTAACAAACTATTTGTGCTGTTATTCCTTTTTCTGGTGTTAGCATTAGAAAACGCTTCACGTTAAACAATGAGATGTAAACAATAATCACATGAATTACATTAATGACAACAGAAAAGCATTACAATCTTAAATGACATTGAAGCAAACTGACCCGTGGACAGCAACACATTCAAGTAGTTTAGCACTGTAAATTAAAAGCATAGCCATGTGAATTCCTCGAAAAAAACAGCAAAAACAAAAGTATGAATAAAGGGTAAGTCGCAAAATTCAACAAAAGTTCTGTGGCAACAGGAACTATTTAAGAAATGGGAAAATCTGGTCAAAGCTGCTGGAAACATGCATTGAGGGTGTTGGGGGCGGGATGTAGCAAACTACTGGATGTAGGATTTTCTGAAAACATCCCCACAGTACACCCTATTCAATAGCATTTTAGCGTCCCAAGTCGGTCTGTACCGTAACCGTACATTCACTGCACCGCATGTCTTTTCAACAGTTTGATCGATTGACCACAAGTTGCTTAGTGCTTTGATTGTACAAAAACACCCCACATGGGCTCCAGTCTTCCGAGAAGTCCAGAGATATCTGGAGAACCCTATACAACCCTGTTTACATTCAGTGTGCACCTCTATGTACACACATTCCCAATACAGTAATATTATAAGGTAAAAAATACAATACTTTTCCAACATTTAATACAATAACCCCCCCCGTGAGGTTTCCTCTCACAGGACCATAATAAATTAACAATAAATACAAAAATAGACAAAACAGTTAAAGCATTGGCTAAAAATCCAAGGATATCTACAATAAAGGGGATCAAGAATAAAATGGTTAAAACACACCAGGACACACGGATGGGATCAGGGGATGCCGTCCTTCCTCTGACAGCACTGAGAGGGCGGTACCCCCCAGTCGTAGACGTACGACAGCCTCACCCGGACCTCCTCCTTGCAGAGCTTCCCGTCGCGCTGCAGCGTCTGGTGCTTCTCCAGCATGTCCTCCAGGCTCTGTTTGTGGGTCACCAGGTACTTGTTGCTGCAGCCGCGGGACTTGAACTCTGTGTCGAAGCGCGGGTCGTGCGTGCGCCTCACGTCCACTGGCGCCAGCCAGGCGCCCAAAGACACGTCCTCGCTCTGCCACGTCTTGAGGTAGCCAGCGTTGAGCCGCACATAGTGAACCAGGTCCGCCGACAGGATGTACCCTCCGCCCAGCGCGTAGGGCAGGTAGTAGTCGCAAAGCTCCCAAGCGCTCTCGCGCCACTTCCCAGCGCTTTTCACCCGCCCCCGTCCCGAGAAGAAGCCCCAGTACAGTCGCTTGGGCTCTTTTGCCCTCAGCTCCTCTTTGAGAAGGTCGAGGCGAGCGAACGTATCGTCGTCGGCCTTCATGACGAATTTGAAGTCCACCTTTTGGTCCAGCCAGGAGTACATGTGCAGCAGCTTGAGTGTGAGGTTCTCGTACGAGTCCCGTAACTCGGGCAGCAAGAGCAAGTCCTTGTGGCGGCCCTGCTCTGTATTAATGTTCTGAAGGTCTTCGACGGGAAGCCCAGCGGTTCCAACCACAAACATGGGAAGAATGTCAGAGTCCCGCTTGGTCAGCCATGTGCTGCGGATGATACTCCTGCGCTCCGTGTATTTCGGTCCAGTTGTGATAAGAACCACCAGGAAAGCAGAGAGGTCCTTCACACGTGAGGGCTGGTCAGGACGTTCTTGGTGGGATTGGGGGGCATAGGCACGGGGGGCTATGCCTGGAGGATCTGACTGAGTCTGTTTCAGGGTTTCTGACGTGCATTTGGCCAGAAAAAGCAGGACTATCGCAAAGAAACACAAGCTGCCGATGACCAGCACCGTCTTGTGGCGACAAAGCAGACGTATCAAGTTCATGGTTCTGAGCCTAGAGTCAAAATCACAACAATAAAGCAATTTGATAGTTAATCACGTACTCTTTGAAGAACTAAATGATGCATGCTAAAATCGATTAACACAAAAAGTGATAATAGTAGACAGTAAATTGTCCGTTTCGTCGTGGTTTATTACGCAGTGGCTTTACAGGCAATGCAGACCACTGTGTTCAACTTGTAAACAGTATGGTTGTTAGCAAAAACTGTTTATATTGGTAAAGACGGGTAAATTACCTGCTCATTGAAACACGGTTGTGTTACAGCCAGGGTAATACGAGGCAACAATAATAACGAAAGCTACCAATGGAAGATCCCTGATCACTTTGAAAGCCCACTAAACTCCAAACCTGCACGGTACGGTGCCTTTGTTTGGACTGAAAACATGTTTTCAATGGAGCAACATGCCCTCTGTATGGTTGGTTAAATCAAACCAAACCAAATAGATCCGCTATATGCAGTCCACTTTAATCCCGTACAATCAAAGGATGGGGCTGTCTGGACACCGCTAGCTACAGCTGTGGTTCAGGCGTCACGCAGAACCCAGGCGAAACGGAAACGGATGTACGCTCTTTCATAAAAGTGAGCCGCCATTTTTTTATATATGTATTTACCTTTTATAATCTATGGTATTTATTTACATATTTATCATTATTTCCAATTTACGATGTCATCTTATTTAATACATAAGGGAAACGGAAACACACGATCTGGTTTCATCTGAATGCAATAAAAATCACAGTTATCAGGAAAATCTATTCGATTTTTTTTTTCGATCATATGAAGTGAAGCCTATGGATTATCCTTCCATTAATTATCTTTTATCCAAAATGTATGATCTCACCAAAAAATAACAAATAGCAGACCTAGCAATATTAGTAAACTGACAATATATAGAACTAAAGCATATACAGTATACATTGAATATAAAGGGTGCAGTTTAATGTTATTCTAAATAGTTCATGAAACTTGAAATTTAGCATAATTTAAGAATAGGGTTGCAGGAAAGCAACACAGTAAAAGATGAGAGAAATGAATAACCGTAGGCTCGGCAGCTGAGGCGTCAGCTGTCATTCGGAGCATGCGCATGTGTCAGCTGTCATTCGGCGCATGCGCACTTTCACAGCTACCGAAACAAGCTAATGAGACGAGTGCTGCGTTAGCGCATACACCTACAGTCTAGCTCACACTATTCTGAAGGATGCTGTGATCTTTTGAATTGTCAGCATCGCAACCAATAGGCAAACGGATACAGTCATGTAACATAATCGCGTTGCATTGTTTCAGGTGAAATTCGCTGTCATACCTCACAGGACATGTTGAATTAGTGTACGCTAGCTTGGTTCGCTGATACGAGCATTTAAAGGTAGCCAACGCTATGGTGATCAAGATGTTCTGCCGACAATCTAGAATATCTTCAGTGCTTGTGGTTATAGTATTTCTTTTCGGAGAGCAGCTCGTAAAAAGTTCACCTGAGAACGACCCTTATAAAACCCTTGGTGTAAGCAAGAGTGCCAGTCAGTCGGAAATCAAAAAGGCATATAAGCATCTTGCCAGAGAATGGTGAGTCGTCCTGGTTCACCATAACGTCACATACATGCCAGTTGTGGTTTTTCATTGGCTTTACCCGATAGCAAATTTAGGCTACTACATATGTAATGGTTATTACTGCATTGATTGTGCATTTGGGGAAATTCTAGATTGTATCATAAGCTAGATTCGTATTGTTTTGTAGGCATCCAGACAAGAACAAGGACCCTGGAGCGGAAGATATGTTCATAAAAATTACAAAATCGTATGAGGTTGGTGTTTTTTATTCATTCGACTCAGGTCGAATATGTTTGCGCAGTCATTATCACAAGTTAACACAGCTAAGCATATCCTATTCATTACTAACTGTTCTGAATGCATTTGACCCATTCGTCCTATTTCTCCTGGTTATTTAAAGTCTCTTGGTTTCTCTATAATTGAATCTCGCTGTGCTGTTCTGCTATGACACAGATTCTGTCAAATGAAGAGCGAAGGGCCAATTTTGACCGCTATGGCCAGATGGAGGACCACCAGGCTTTCGGCCACTCACAGCAACAGGGATTCCGCAGCAACTTCCACAACAGCTTTTACTTTGACGAGTCCTTCTTCCACTTCCCCAAGCAAGTTAACTCACCTCAAAGCTACGTGAAGGATATTTGTTGTGGTGTGAAAGATGTTCTGTGCTTCAGTTGTGGTCTCTGGCGGGGCCGCTTTTGGGGAAAAAAAATGCTATAATTGTGAAATGCATTCAGGTCGAGGGACTTTGCTGACAGCAAGTACCTGCTGCACCACGCGCAGTTCAACAGCGACGTGCTGCCCGACAGCTACCGGCGGCCCTACCTCATCAAGGTGACCTCGGACTGGTGCTTCGCCTGCATCCACATTGAGCCAGTGTGGAGGGAGAGTGTACAGGAGCTGGAGCCACTGGGTGAGGCTGCGTTGTCTCCTGTTTCACATGGTCAATGAAGGCCAACCACCTAAGCATTTCCTACCCAGAGCATGAGAGAAACTTAACCATTGCGTGCAGTACTTTAAGACATAATAGCCTGGTTGATTTAAGGGTGAAAATCTCCTAAAGAAAGTCATGGAAAATGCCTGCCTGTCTCTCTGCAGACACACTCTGGTATCACCCCTCTATGTACTATCAGCTGTCAGACATCCCACCTCTTGCTATAATGCAACACACTGCTCTGTCCCTGGGGTCTACAGGCGTGGGCATCGGTATCGTGGATATGGGCTATGAGCGGCGCCTGGCCAGCCAGCTGGGGGCCCACCGCACGCCCTCCATCCTGGGGGTGGTGAACGGCAGGTTCACCTTCTTCCACCAGGCTGTTGTCCGTGAGAACCTGCGGCAGTTCATCGAGGACCTGCTGCCCCAGAGAATGGTGGAGAAGGTATGCCCAAACATGGCCCCGACACCGGGCTGACAGTGGCCGGCCAGCAGGGCTCTCAGTGCGGCTTTTACAATGCAATGTGATGTGTATTCAAAATGGAATGGATTGGTTTGTGTTATTAAGCATGCGCTGGGCTGTAAATTAAAAATAAATATATTATAATATATAATATTAAATAAAATGTATTCAAATATTTTATTGTATAGCACAAAGACCTGTGTTTTAAGATAGGTAATTTATGAAATTACATTTACTTACTGGATCCATTTCCAAACTGACACTGAATGAATACTTCATCAGGTCACCGATAAGAACTACCAGTCTTTCCTGAATGGTTGGCAGTCAGAGAACAAACCCAGCGTACTCCTGTTTGACCAAGTACCAATATTCCCCCTGATGTACAAGGTGAGACACACACGCACACGCACACGCACACGCACGCACACTCATTCATTTACAATTTCTCCTCTGTGACATTGGAAGTTTAGCTGACTAATTTTCCTGTTCCGGTTCCCTTCTCCCACGCCCCCTACCAACCCCCCTACTCGACCTCCATCGGCAGTTGACGGCATTCGCCTTCCGGGACCATGTGCGCTTCGGGTACGTGGACCAGGGCGAGAAGTACAACACCCCTCTCCTGCGCAGGTTCAACATCAACACCTACGCCCCCACCATGCTGCTGTTCAAGGAGGATACGGAGAAGCCTGCCGACATCATCCAGGTAGCCGCCAAAGCTAAGGCTTAGTGTGGAGACATTGACCCCCTCCCCCCCCTCCAAACAATAAAATTTCAAATACAATAAAATTTCAAATATTCCCACCCAGTTGCATCAAACGGGCCGCTAAAGAAAATGGTCAACAATATCGACCCTCACTAACCACTGCCCCTTCTCCTCCTCCTTCCTCCCTTCCCCAGGCCCGGGGGATGAAGCGGCAGATCATGGACGAGTTTGTCTCCAACAACAAGTTCCTGCGTGTGCCCCGGCTGGTAAACCAGCAGCTGTTTGATGAGCTGTGTCCCGTCAAGCAGTTCCACCGCCGCAGGAAGTGAGTGAATGCCCCCGGGAGGGCAGGAGTCTAATTGTTCCTTGCACCTTGGTGATGTATGTTTGTCCTCTAGAGGTGTTTGTGTGTGGTTCCCCTGGGGGTGGG
>JAOPUA010000028.1:19322270-19337686 GCA_027122455.1 Trisopterus luscus | reverse complement strand
GCAGTATTGGAATGGATTACGTAATGATGACGCGCCCGGTACAAATTTGGCAGCCGGTACAAATTTGGTGTGACAGTACCAGCCACGGTTGATTCTATAGTGCAAAAAGGTTGTGCGTGGGGTTATTTCAGGCAGCCGTTTGTCTTTGTGCATGTGTTTTTGCGTGTGGGTCGGGAAACTAATGTACAATAGAGAGTACTCTGGTGCTTTGGTATTTTTTGGGCTAGTGAATAAGAGCTTGATCTGCCTGCAGCAGCACTTAACTCACCGACGATGATGTCACGTTGTCCTCACTCTCACCCCCGCCGTCTGGTCTCTGGTCTCTCCAGGTTGCGTCTGGCGCGGATGAACGAGGAGATGCGCGAGGCCGAGCCGCCGCTGGGCCAGCCAGGTCAATACCCGGGCGGCAGCCCCACTGAGCAGCAGTATAGGAAGTGCATTCAGGAGTTCATCTGCCTCACCATAGAGGAGAGCTAGGGGGCGCCATTAGCAGCCCAGGGAGTAGCTTACCCCAGTCCCTCACCTTGTATTTATTCCCAGACACGCCGTAGTGTCGAGCAGTGTAGATGAAGTTGCCCCCCAGCACGGGTACACGGTCCCGTTCCTACTCATCTGCAAAGTCAGTGGGGAGGTACTGGTTCAAGTTCTGGATCCGTGGCTCAGAGGCAACTTCGTGAAGAACTTGAAGGCTTTTATCGTGAAACACTTCCGACTCCCATGTGGGAGTCCCATGTTTCTGGTCACCACCTGTTCCCCCCCCCCCCCCTTTTGACACAACTTTATTTTCTGCTTCGCTATAACCAACTCTGTGTTTGCTTACTACTGTGCTAGACACGCACAAAACAGTTTAATGACGGCTGCTCTGGGATCAAGATTTCTTCGCTGTCTGCTGGCGTTGTGCTAAACCTGCATCGTCTTCTAAACCTGTGGTTTCTAACTGAGGTCTAACTAACCCCTTCCGGGACACTGGGCTCTTCCCATGGCACTTAACAAACACCGTCATTCAGGAGAAGCTGACATACTTACAGTAGTTATGGATTCCACTCAGGCAGGTAGGCTGGCGCCAGCAGGGATACAGAGCCAGGAGCCCGTCAGCTGGAAGTGAAAACAGCTTAGACACACCAGACTCCTACCTTTGGTTCACCATGAATTACAGCGGTCATCTCTGAATATGTGCTACTCTGTGTATATATATATATATATATATATATATATAACTATGTATACACATCCATAATACGCAAGACATCGGAGGGGTTTCTTATATATAGATAGATTTAGGACTTCTATGGTCAGTCTCGAAACTGTGTAATGTGGCATGAGGTGACGCCGAGGCGTTTCATAGAGAAAGAAGCGAGAATGGAGTGGTGCAGGTGGTTTAGGGCTGATGTTTACCGAGCATTGAGCGGGGATCCAGAGGTTTAGTGTTCCAAACTGTGACGCTGATGATGATGATGGATTGTCAGGGGTGAGGTGGCTGCTTTACCATACACCCACGACGTGATGGATTTGGGCGAGAGAGAAAGAGTGCGAATGAGAGAGAGAGTAAATGAGTGCATGTGTCTAAGAATACTGAGAGACAGAGTTAAAAGCTATGATGTTGTCATGTATACCTTTATGTACAAAACAAATGTGCACTTTTCTATCTAACGGCAGTATTATCTTTTTTGTTTGTTTTTTTTGTTTGTGCTTGTTTCGTTTTCTGTCACGTCTGTTCAGCGAAAACCATTGTCTCTCTTGTCTGTTTTTTTATATATGTTGTTGGTCTGCCCGGAGGACGTGCAATGCAGTAAATAAGTTCTTATTTTTTTATACTTTGCAGTACTTTAAAAAAGGACACCAGGTTAGCTGATAAGATGTTTAGAATGCCATTCAACGTCTTTATATCCTTTAGTACATACATAGAAAAGTTTAGTTATTACATTTTTGGGACAATCAGTTTACTGACTGTTCCAAAGTAAATAATCACTCACCATCAGTAATGAATCAATGATATCATTCTTTACTGATGGTCGCAAACATAACTTTCTATATGAATCAGTACAGCAGCAGTCCTTGGGACAGAGTATTAACCGTACATATTCTGATGTGTTTATGCTGCCGTTCAGTGTCTGGTCCTACTAAACGCCTGCCACAGCAATGTTTACTATGTCTGGAAAGACTCAAATGGATTATTTATTATATTATTTGCTCAGCCATAGGTAATGTTATCATTGGTCCATGTCATTGATTCCACAACTCCTGTGGTTTGCAAATCAACAGAGGCCATATGAGGCCGTGCTCGGGTAATACACAGAGTGAACAACAAGCACCAAACCTCATCATAAGGTCTAAGAGCACAGCCCTACTGTATCTGCTCAATGTGACTGCCATCCAGAGTCAATATGTGGACCAGACTGCCCTCGTGGCACTCATGTGACCAACTAGGACCAACTAGGGACTCAACATTCTCTTGAATTCACAGTGTACTTTACTCATCGATGACATACATTTTCTGAAGGTGGCTCACTTCGCTGACCAAAATACGCATGCTTTATCAAAGTAATCTTTGTGAATGCCAACATTATCTGCATTCCAAGCATGATGAGGTGCTGTTTTTCTTATGGTTTGCTTAGTGATGCTGTTCAGTAACACATGAACCACACTGGTTCCGATGATGTCTTTATTCCACTTTGGGTTTTAACTTATGGGACTGTCCATTTGAGCCCAGGTCTTATCTTAGATGCGCTCGCAACAGATTTTCTGTTTCTTACTACAGATGTCAGCCAGCTGTGTTGGCATTGATCCTTCTCTATTTGAGTTTCCTCCTGCCAAAGACTCTAAAGGGAACGCGTCCATCCTAGATGTTACATGTCACCTTTTTTTCTATACAAAGAAATGTCTGAGTAAATACAATGTTTTACCATGCTTTGTGATGTGTAAAGAGAGGTAATAATGCACTCTGGATGTACTCATCATATGTAAAAAAAAACTAAAAAAAACCTGAATAATAATAGAGTTAGAAGAAATAGAGATATGGTACAGGCTCAAAACATGTTGGATATATTAGCGGGTAATATGCCAATGCTCAGTGTACTGCAAGTAGGTTTGATCTTAGAGTGTGATGAGATGTGACCAAACTGTTCAGGGCACTCGCTCTTAACTCAATGTTGGATGTTGTGTCTCATGGTGTGTGTTTTAACATAGGAATAGTAAATGGTGCTTTAAAATAACAAAAAAAACTAACGCTGTACATAGCAATGCTTCTGGGTGTTTGACCTCAAATGTAGCTCCCTGCCTCTCAGCATTCAACTGTTTATTCTGACTGTGATCTGTTTTAAATATGTCTATATATTTCCTTCCAAAATAACAACCTGTCACACTACTGGAATGTCGTGTAGCTCTGCAAGTTGGGAGTTTATTACTGGAATACTTTTGTTCCTTGTCAATAGAAAACGCTCAAAGGGGAAAATCTTAAAAGCAGAAAATAAAAGGAAAAGAAACTCTTGCAAACTAACCCAGCTTCCGGATTGTGCTGTCATTTCTGCTTCTTACTCATCTCTCTCTGTCTTCCCAACTTCACCCAAAGTTTTGTGGACTTTTACAAAAAGTGATTTGATGGGGGTTTTTAACCGTCAAATACCTAGTTACAGAGATGTTGTCTCTGGAAACAAGCCGAGTTTGAGAATGAGAATGTCATCTGGTCGACACTCGCAAAACATAACTATCACTCCAAAGCTGTCATGTGTGATAGTTAATACCAGCAGCCACGGCCAAGCCGCAGGCAAAGAAAACCCCTCAAATTAGTACTTCCATGCCATGTATCATTTAGGCCTAACTTAAATCTGTAGAACACATTTGGTCCTGCAAGCCCGGCCATACCACCGTGTTACTGTACACACACTCTGTCTCACACACTGTTATTGATCCCGACCTTTCTCCCTCTATTCTGAGAGGACAAAAAGTGACTGACCAATCATTGCTTGTCTCGCCACAGGGGAAGCAGCGAGCAGCAGGAGGGTTAAACACAAGGAGGGACGGGAGAGAGTGAGTGACGCATCTGGGACCGCCACGCAACTGAGGGCTTTTTTTTTGGTGGTGGTGGGGGGGGGCGTGCAATGGCTTCTTTCTTTTTGGCATTCTTGGTCTTTTCCTCACTGCCACACACTCTCTCTCTCGCACCCTCCTTCGCTCACCCACTCAAACAGACACACAACAGAATTTGTTCAGTACTGTCGAGATTTAAATGTATATTTCTTAAGGTCATCATTTGAATGAAATACTGGATCACAGAATGTGAAGTTATGGGTGGTGTGTAACAAAGATATCCACGCACGGGTCATATTCACGTGAACCCGAAAGCCAAGAAATCTTAGAAGATGAATTGGTTGTTCAGAGGAATGGGCTTTAGCATAAATAAACTACATTGAGATTCATACACATGCTCTTAGTGACCATGGCCTCAAGAAGAATGTTGTAACATGTACAAACAGTACATTCCCATTGAATCATTAAGCAGACGCTTTTTTCTCAAAGGGACTTCCAAATGGAGATGAGAACAATCAAAGCATATCAATATTGATGCAACATCATTAAGGCATGTTTGCACATTAGAAGAACAAGATTACTACTCTTGTTTCCCAAAACAATGAGATAGCACTGCAGAATAACTGTAGGAAGCAGAAACAACATGTCATGCAATGTTATTTAGTTATTGCAGCTGATGTTGCTCAAATGGTATGCTTTCACCAGAGGGTGACAAGATCTCAAGAACAGAACATAAGATGATGAGAATGATGATAATGAGGGAGTAACGGTCTTGATGCTCACCACTCTTTCCCTGGGGTTCCTCATTTTCTATTCTGGGTTATGATGCTGGTACACCTCACTATCACCACATATAACAAAGAATACAATATTTGGAACATCACTTCAGTTTTGTGTGTGTTTCGCTCTTCCTTTCTAATCATTCTGGCTTTCCTATTGGGTTTCCAATGTGTCCAACAGTTGTTGGTCTCCTGATCAAAAGCCAACTGTAGTAAATGCCTAAGACACAAATCCAATCTGCCTTGAAGACTCTGCCGTGACAGCACTGGCCATCATAGCGGTGACATGATTGTTCCCCCATTACAGGTAACATCTCCCGTGTTGACGTCTTTCGCCAGTTTTCTCTCCTCGCGTCGTTACGGCCGGAGAAGCTCCGGAGAAGGAGCCGCCAATTCAGCCGCAGCCAGGAAACAACCTAGCGTCCCGAGCCAACCAATCAACGAGTGACCTGTTAGTCACCTGATTCAGTCAGACTAGTCTGTTTCTTTAAATAAAAATAAAAAAGAGGAGACCAGGTGAGATGAGTAAGGCTTCAAGCAACGTTTGAAATGATTCTCCAGCCACAAGTTATTTTCTGTGCGTGTGTGTCAGAAAGCGAGTCAAGGTCACACATAAGGTAAAGCCCAAGATTGACACCTTGTAAAGCAGGTGGAATGTACTTTGTAAATACAAATACCTATTAGTTTATAGCTTTTAATGAACGTGTTTGACAAATATAGCTGTAATGGTTTTCCTAATGGAAGTCAGTCAGTTCAAAACACTGGAAATAACTTATTGGTTTGACATTACATGCATTTAAGACCTAATGCTAAATTATGTAAGACATTTTCCATATTTCATGTGTCTAGATAATGTGCTAATAAATTATTTTTGCATTCTATGAGGACTGACTGGTCATTTCAGAGCATAATCGATACATCCTGGTATATTTCTGCCCCTAGAAATAGAACCCGGTCTACATGGAGTAGCCTACGAAACACCATCAGCCAACATAAGGCTATGTTTGAGGGAGAAAGCAGACCATTTTCCAACGATGGACCAATGTTGTAGGTGCATCTGCAAGACTGATACATAATAATGTACTGACTTCAAAGAGTCAGTTTTAAAGAGCCTGTGATCTATGGGCCGCTGTTGGTCAACTTTTGCTGCCCGAAACCATGCTTCACTTATTGTTCCAGATTTAGCTTGAGCTTTGCTGAACATATATATATATTTTTGTTGCAATTTCACTTTTTCCACAGGCGTCAAATTCGAACTATGTTAAAGATATATCCTAAATCTCCATTCTATATTTCAATCTTAATACATAAATGTAAATACTAAAACTGAATGGTGAGCTTCACCTTCCACACACACACACACACACACACACACACACACACACACACACACACGTTAAGTAAAATTGTCGGAAAAGCTCAGCTTTCTCTCGGAGGCCGCAGTCCCCGGCAGAGCAGCCTGTGCGCCACACCTTGGTCGTGATGGGTGTCACTCTGACGTCACGAAACGAAAACCACCTGCGTGCGCAGCAGAGTCGAATGTTTCGGGCGACAAAAAAAAAAATAATAATAACTTTTTTTCTAAATTGGGGACTGTTTTCAGTAACTGATACAATGGAATATATATTACTATGTTGAATATCTTATAAGACATTACCACGTTTAAAACAAAGTAAAAACAACGGTTTGGGGTTCACTGGCTCTTCGAAATCACTATGAAGGGAAAAGATTTGGACGATCGGGTCATAATTCTGGATAATGTGAGCGTTATCCATGCGGACCTTCCTGCGATGACATGTTTTGTGTGGCGTCCACGCACAGTCCTCTCCGGTTTGCCTCCACTAACCACAGAGAGTCAGCTGTTCTGTGACGGAGAGGACAACAACCGGAAGTGTCCCGTTTCCCTTTCCGGAGGACGGTGTTATTCCAGCTACGTCGTTGTTATCGGCGACGGTGTGTAACCCTCCTGGATTTAACAAGAAAACGGCAGCTCCACAACGGGCGACAGCATTCAATATTCGCCTAAACCGGGGTCTCTGGAGAGGTGGGTGTTATGTCGAGTGTCACGAGTGGCGGTGGCGGTCGTAGCGGACGCCGCCGCGGCGGTCGTCCACGGAGCTGTCGTCAACAGCTAGCTGCTCGGAGGCTAACGTAGCCGCGGCCTAGGCGGCGGATCCGCCGCGACCGACGCTTTAGGCTGGCTTAGGATCTTACTACCCGTGCAAAATAAAGTAACGCGTTCGAAGTATTTAAACACCTTGTGCGCGTGTTTGTGATGTAGAACGAACGATCCACCTGTCATGTTCGTGGTTGTCCGGTGTGTCAGCCGCAAGCGACTACGAGGAAGTTCTTATCACGAGTCGCATCTGATGTGTTGACTGTTGAGGAGCTCGCCCGTCGACGCGTATGTGAAGCGGTCAATCACTTAAAAAAAACAACTATTTGAAACATGCAACCCTTCACAGACTTGTGACCAAGCGTTCCTCATACTTGATGAAGGTTGGTTTTTGTGAAATCAAAGCCATGCCGATACAAAGATTATGACCCCAGCCCAGCCGCCTGTAGAGGTGCACTATTGATTTAACCTTTTCGTCCCGGAATGACCCGTGTCCCGGTAAAGCTCCTCCGCTCTTATTTGCTAAGACGTTTTAAGCAAGGGAGGAATATAGAAAATAAACTGTGAGTGCTCAGATATCTTTTGTTCATCACAGGTGTATTGGGCGTACGTACATGTTTAACCGTGAGTCATTTAATGGCTCAATGTTTTCATTGGCAAATTCACCTGATGACTGCACCTATTTTTCGCCAAATTGTGTCTATCTTTAAATTGTCCTTGTAGAAGAAACGTCTGGGGTTGTACAACTCGCTGTATTTCTCTACCTCGACTTTCAACAGCACCATATCCATGATGGCAAATTGATAAGAGCAAATAGATGCTGCTAAACGAGAGGAGCAGGGTTGTAGTCATATGAGAGGTCTATGTTATTACAGTTATTTCCTTGTATAAGATAAAGGAGTGCCACATGATCACTACAGTGGAACTGTGACGCACGCCAACACCCTACAGTGTTGCCAGACTACAATGCCTGCAGGTACGCAACTACTAGTAATTAAAAACATTTCCCCCTGCAACATGCAAATGTTCAAATCGATGCATAATTTACTTAATTAACATAGAAACATGCGTTCTTTCTTGGGGAACCCAACTGTGTCTTGATGCGTGGTCTCGCGTTTGGCAACGCCTCCCTTTCACTTTGTGTTGCAGTCTTTATCCACGATCCCCGTGGGGCTGCACTACCTGCTCATTGCATAAAGGTTACCGGGATTCAACCCCACTCCCCGGGATGCATGCAAGCCTTCCCACAATCCCTAGCCCCAGGCGTTAACCGGTCACATACAAAGTGAATCAAAGTCACAGGCAGTTTTATTGTCAATTACTTCACATGTAGACATGCAAAGCATCCGAGAAGACGTTTCTCACTCTCACCACCGGGGAACAGAAAAAGGGACAAGACATTTCCTAACACATGATAGGCAATAGGACTGACAGGCAAGGCCACGCGCTTGGCGGGGCGGCCGCCGGTCATCGGTTTAGAGTGGGAACGCGCGTCTGACGGCACAACACAAGGCCACGCTTGCGTGCCTGGTCTAGCAAGGGGGGGCCAAGAGGTCGTAATGCGATCGCAGTGGCCTGTGGCTAGTTCTTTCGCCTGTTCTTTCGCTCTTCGCCAGCTGCATTATCAATGAGTGACTCGACGTCAGACTAGTGTTGTGTACCCTGGTGTCGATCATCAAGACATTCTGGCAGGTTTCCCCTCGTTCGTTAGAATGAAACCACCTCAACCTTTTTTGGAGATTGTGACTGAGCCCGCGTCCTCTAGTTATGGCCAAAGGGCATCACGCCGTTGGATGCCATTAATGTAAGCCGTGGCTCCACAGACACTGTGTGGACCTTTGCTAGCGGTTTCAGAAGGCATCTATCCAACAAACACGTTTGGCCTTGCTTGTATGTTGAGAGTGAATGAAATCGTGCTTGCTCTATCCATTTCTAGATGAACAGTAACGGGAACAAGAGAGCTCCAACAACGGCCACTCAGCGACTTAAACAAGATTACCTCCGAATAAAGAAAGACCCCGTGCCTTATATCTGTGCGGAACCTCTGCCCTCTAATATCCTAGAATGGTAAGACCTCTCACGTCCACAACTCTCTAGAAAGGTTCAAGTGAGATACATTTGGTATTCATTTGCATTAGTCAAAATGACAACAGCTGGGAACAGCTGCATGAATGTATCTAGTGATTGTGCAATAACGTTTCATTTAGATTTATGCAATAAGAAATGTGTGATTATTTAATTCTGTACCACCAACTATCACCTCTATTCTGATTTCTCTAATGCAAAGCAAACATAATAAATGTGATTTCCTCCTTTTAGGCACTATGTTGTTAGAGGTCCTGAAAAAACACCATATGAGGGTAAGTGACAATTGAGACCATTGGATGAAGTGCGCGTCAGACTCCATTTGAGGAATATTCATAATGGTGCTTATGCAAGGGCTTTGGTCAGCGGGCCATAGGCTCACTCACCACTATGTGGCCTCATTCGGCGATAGCCTGACGAAACAGACATTTATTTAAGTGGAAAAACTTTGGAGAAAATTTCGAGATTGCTACCTAAACAAAAAAATATTTAGCTCTGTTCTGCATTTCTGAGCAGCCCTTTGTGATCTCTGACCCACAGGAGGTTATTACCATGGAAAACTCATATTCCCTCGTGAATTCCCATTCAAGCCTCCTAGTATCTACATGATCACACCCAATGGACGATTCAAGTGCAATACAAGGTAAGGCCTCTGAGGATTGTGGTTGCATCGCTGATGGCATACTCATTCTGTACGACTGCCGTTCAAAGATCTTTTGTACTTTTTTGGTTTGTTCGATGATCTGTTTTTATTGGCAAAAGCGTGTCTCCAGTCTCACCGTCTTGTTCTTCCGCAGGCTATGTCTCTCCATCACAGACTTCCACCCGGACACGTGGAACCCCGCCTGGTCCGTGTCCACCATTCTCACGGGTCTACTCAGCTTCATGGTGGAGAAAGGTCCCACTCTGGGCTCCATAGAGACCTCTGACTACACAGTGAGGCTCCACACCCTGAGGACAATCCGAAATGAGCATGTGTCTGAGCATGGAAATAAAGTCTTCACCTGTCTTCTGTTTTTGTTTTTGTTTAGAAAAGACAGCTGTCCGCTCAAAGTCTGGCCTTCAATCTCAAGGACAAAGTCTTCTGTGAACTCTTCCCTGATGTAGTGGATGTAAGTGTCGTAATTCAGTCATTATCATGCTCCCCACCTGCCCACTCTGCTCTCCAACTAGTCAACGTGGGTCGTTGTTTCCAGTGCCGGTCTGACGTTCCCCTCCTCTTCCTCCTGCCGCGTAGGAGATGAAGCAGAAGCAAAAGGCCCAGGAGGAGCTCAGCGCCCGCACTCAGCCCCTCCCCCTGCCCGACGTGGTCCCCGACGGCGACCCCCAGCACGCTCACTACGGCCACCCCGCCCTCAACGGCGGGCCCGCCCCCCTGGGTGGCGGCGGCGGCAACCCCGCCCCCGGCATGCAGCATGCCAATCGCAACCACGGACTGCTGGGCGGCGCCCTGGCCAACCTGTTTGTGATCGTTGGCTTCGCGGCCTTCGCCTACACGGTCAAGTACGTGCTGAGGAGCATAGCCCAGGAGTGAAGGGGGGCGCAGGGGGGGGCTACTCGTGTCTCAGGCCAGCGTCGAAGCCGGCTAGTGGACTACAAGTGAGATAGACACACACCAGGGCCAGGTGGGAGGTTCGGTCCAGGCTGACATGCTGACAGCCCCCCCCCCCCCTACCCCTACCACACCTGCCCCCTACTTCCCTTTCACCAACTCAGCCACGACGACCACTTCCACCAACAATAACAACAACAACGCAGACTTTGGAAGGTGGGGTCTGAAGGCGACCCCACACCAGGATGGAGCAGTGGGCCGAAGTGGCAGTAGGACCCGGAGACCGAGAGGAGTTGATGACGTTTGTGATCCACTCTGTAGTGTTCAGACAGTGGTCCCAGCAGCAGGAAAAGGTTTTGGCTCGTGGGTTCATTAAGGGGTCCCTACTGTAATTTTCTGACTCTGCTTGGGGCTGACTGTGCAGCACTGTACTGTATATCTTCTTCATACATGTGTTGTTTATTCCAGGAAGTACCATCACTAGCTGAGTAAATGTATACCACCCTTGTACTTTTGCCTCTAAAAATAAAAACAATTGGTTAGACCTCGACCTTAATGTAGAGTAAAGACATTGTTTGCATCATTGATTTTGAATCAATTAAAGAACTGGTGTTGTATTGTATCTACACTTTCTAATGGATAACTATTGGACAGATAATGCTGTGTGCTTCATGACCATCTTGTACACATAGTCATATCTAAAAATCATACCTGACCCACACTTCATAATCATAGATTTTAATCTGGATGAGGTTATGCTCTATACATTCTGGCTGTAAGTGAGGGTACTTTCTGTAGCTTTTTATTTAGGTGATGCATAATTAAGGTTATTCTTATCTTAATTTAAACAAAATGTACATTCATATGTTCATAATATAAAAACCAAATGTCTTGCAAGTGGCGTGTGTTGTCAATGCAATGCTGCCCAACTGCAATACTGCTGTGTTTTAAAAAGGTAAGCTTCTTCACGACCATAGCATGTGCTGAAGGAGCCTCGTGTTTTGGGGCAAATACAACATACATCTCATACTGGAGACCAAATGTACTATATTCACCGGATCAACGACTATCCAATCAGTATGATAGTCTCGTCTCCACTCGCCTCACTTGATCAACCCATGAGCCAAGACAGTCCTTGTCTGTCTGCAGAGATGGAATTAAAAAGGAATACCTTTTTAATTGGCTTAGCTGACCGGTATAGAGACTTAGCGTCTTATCTGGGTCCAAATTAGAAGACACACAAGACCCAACATGTTCTGGAGTATGTTCTGTTCAATCTTGTTTTTTTTTATATAATTGATAAGACCTGGCTTGAGCTAGTCTTGTTATTTTCTGATAACATGTATGGTTGTTGCCGTGACTGGGACAGACAGGCGCGTTGGCTCGTGTCACTGCTTACGACTGATTGTTTGTGTGTTGCATAGTACAGATGGCTTTTACCGTGTATCAACTAATTTTAAAGGATAAGAAATGTCCACAAAGAGAAGAATGGCATTTCTATAGAAGAACGTATGCATACACTGTGCGTGTGTGTGTGTGTGTGCGTGCGTGCGTGCGTGCGTGCGTGTGTGTGTGTGTGTGTGCGTGCGTGCGTGTGTGTGTGTTTCTTAAGCAAATTTCCATGCTCCAGTTAACTGAAAATGTAAGTTTTCTTAGTGACGAATAAATAACCCTGCTCGGCAGGACCTTTTCAGAGTTCTCTATGCTCTTCATTTGGTGGCTCCGATGGATGTTGTAGAAAATCACCTCACGTTGCTTGTACTTGAAGGTCTGAAGGAAAGTCATTCGTCAGGTGTTCACGGTAAGGTAAGTGGTTAGGGAGATCAGCGGGTGAAAGCAGTCCCTTTAGGGCCCTCATTATCTACAATGGCAACACAAGGGCTGCATGAAGCAGTCAGTTGTTACCAGGGTAGTGGTTGGAGTATATTATTGATCCCAGCAAAAAATGTATCAATTCAATCCACAATAGCCAGCCTGGCGGTTTGTAACCCATTGCTGCTCCAAACCGTGATTCACTTGATCCAGATTTAACTTGAGCTTTGCTTAATTTTCCAAATAAACTCCCCTCCAAACTGCACTGCAATTTCCATGTCCCTTTTTCCACATATATAACGTTAGGATTACATTTTTACAGACCAAGTTTATAAACGCCCCCCCCCTCCTCCTTCACAGTAGTCTGCATGATTAGGGTGTATTGATCCAAGTTATAAATTGAATCCCCAATAGACTAGGCCTACCTGCTTTATGTAGTATTAAGTAGCAGGTCAAAAACCTGTGTTTACATAATTCATTTTTAGATTAGAAAATGTTACTGCTACTTAGTAATATTAGTTAGTGTGGAAACGCAGTGAAAGTAATATGACGTTACAAAACAATCTGCTAAACGACTCAAACCGTTTGTAAATAAACCAACCATTGGACTTGAGGTTATTTTATTGAAAAACAGTGACGATAGTTTGAACTGAAACCTTATCCCTGAATTAGTCTACCAGATAACTTCTTAACAATGCCATGGAAGGATGGGATTTAAACAGCTAAAAATACATTTAACAGCAAGACATATGCAAACATATAGGGATGAGATCAAATCCAAAAGCCGTTCGTTTCAGGATTCCAGGAGAAACTTGCTTGACCACAGACAGAGAAAGTCAGTCTGCCCCACTGTTACAAAACTTAAATCCATGTGTACTTTCAACCGAGAGCTGATGACAAGTGTGCATCCGTTAGGTTAAGTGTACAGACAACCCAACAATAATCACGAGCGATATCATATTATGCAAGGATGCAGTTGTGGTTTACATTCACCACAATACACCCGAGTAAGACTTAAAAATCCAACTTGCAACCTTCGCATGTATATTCAAATATGATACTACTCATTGGGAATGGTTAAATAAATACACGAGTACAACAAATGAGATTAGTTTCTGATTAAAAATACTTACTAGTTTGTGTTAGTACGTGTTCTTTGCATGTTAATGGGACACTTACCGCGTCCCATTCTGGACAGCGCAAGCCAGCAGAGCATCATTTAGGTGTGTGTGAGCACGCGTGTGGTTCGGCACAACTCAGAGACACTGCGCCGTTATAGCCTCTTAAACATCACGCTTCACTTGAATCCATTAGTACTGTTGGATCAAAGAATGGGTTGTTCTAGCTAAAGTATATTGGTTAATATAATGAGCTAGTTTCTAAAACATGGAAAATAGTAAGAAATCTAGTCATATTTTTTATATAAATGTATTCTAGAAAATACTCCACAAAAAGCAATTCTCTGGCTAATGATCAGCAGGTATTTCCAGGAGGTTTTGGTAATCGTCGGAGTGTCGGGTAGAGGAGGGGGATACAGTAATCTTTCCCAAGTCCATTTTCGTTACATGTTAAAACTTGAGGATTTCTTTGTTCCTGAAGATGGTCACGCAATCCATCACTATACGTTTAACTTGATAAATACATTCAGCACTCACAGTTGATGAAGTTCAAATGTTTCTATTGCATAAGGTCCATATGCGCCCTTCCTAAAACACTTAGTACATTAATTGTGACATTATCACATGTGCATTTTTTAAATTAAAAACAACCATCACAGTCCCATCGATGCCTTTTTCAGCAGAGACTGACTTCTCTCGGGTAGTGAATACATTTCCATCGACCTCACACTGACAAAAAAAACATAATTTATGCATTATAAAATAAGTACTATTTGTGATGAATGTAGTGATACAGCCAAAACACATGAGCCAAAACACAGGAAATATCATGGGATTAGTGCATCACATAAAACTTAACTCATGGGACACAAAAGGAACCTTTTTTTTTTGCCAGCTCTCAACAAGCCTTTTGTGCAAGGCTTTAGGGCATAGCCAAAGTGTCATGTTACAGGAAGTATTCCTCTCATCACAGAAAGCCCTATAGCTTGAACAAAACAGGTGTCAAACAGTTACCACAACGCCAAATTCCACTTCTGAATTAAACAGGGAGGGACGAAGTAGAGAGGGTGTTAAAAACTAAACACTTCCTAAAAGGATAATTAAACCGATACAAGGTAAAACAACGCAAAATATTGGATAAAACATTAGAAATGAGTTTAAAAGGAGCATTTAAAACTGGATGTGGTGAAAAAGGGTTTCCTTTTGTGAACTGCAGCAGTTTAATAGTTGATATAACCCCCGTGCTTCCATCCTGACCACTGACCTGCACCAGAGACAAACCGTCGGGGCTCCCTTAGTGACTGAGTGAGTACGGCCAACCCTCCCAGGCCCAGAGAATCTCTCTATGACAGGGTACTGGGAGAGCTCTGTAGGGCTAGGGGTACAGGCCTCTGCCCAGGCTGGGGGGGGGGGGGCGCTCTTTCTGGGTCGGCGTGCTGGGAGAACTCCTCTATGGGTGAGGGTACAGACCTGGGGCATTCAGGTAAGGAAGGGTACTGCCTGGGAGGAGCTAGCTCTCTATTTGTAAGGGTGCTGGAAAGACCCCCTCTATAGGTAGGGGTACTGGGGGACCGCCCCCTCTATAGGAAGAGGTACAGCCAGGGACACCCCCTCTATAGGTAGGGGTACTAGGATGACCGCCCCCCCCTCTATAGGTAGGGGTACTGGGGTGACCGCCCCCCCCCTCTATAGGTAGGGGTACTGGGGTGACCACCCCCCTCTATAGGTAGGGGTACTGGGGTGACCACCCCCCTCTATAGGTAGGGGTACTGGGGCAGGCGGCGGGGGCTGAGCTGGTAGGCGCCGTAGGCCTCTGCCCGCGGCGTCACACTGACGTACGGCGAGGCGGCGGCGAACGGGTGCTGGTAGGCGGCCGGCAGCGCATGCAGCAGGCCGGCCGCCACCTGGTCCTTGCGGGCGGAGGCGTC
>JAOPUA010000028.1:19173275-19185776 GCA_027122455.1 Trisopterus luscus | reverse complement strand
ACACACACACACACACACACACACACACACACACACACACACACACACACACACACACACACACACACACTCCTCGATCATTGTCATCGATCATCCCGAAGGAATATTATCCCACAGCCGACACATTCGACACCTACTTTGTGGGCTCATACACACAAACACACACACACACATGCACGCGCACGCACACACACACACACACACACACACACACACACGCATACGCACACGCTTAGACTTGTCTTCGACCATCGCGTATGTTTTTAAAAATCGAACGGCGATCCGACCCTACGGCATCGACCACCTCACTTTGCCCATAACCTCAAAGTGCATCTTAACACTTTTATAACAGCGAGTGAGCGCAGTGTGATCAAAGTGTTCACTGTCCAGACGCTCCTCACACATGTCTGGGAGCCCACGGAGCCGCTCTCTCTCCAGGTGCTCCGCCGTTAAAACAGAGCCCCCGGTGGCCCCAGGAGCCTGGGGAGGGCTTTGAAGGTTTTTAACACTGCCCCGGTGGGTGGAGGACGGAGGCCCGGGATCCAAGGCTGCGGCAGCCGCACACGCCGCTGCGAGCACAACTGGTGTGTCCTTGAAACAGCGCTCTGTAGTTATTCACTCACTCAGTCCTCCTCCTCCTCCTCCTCCTCCTCCTGCTCTCCATCGCGGGTCCCCTGTCATTTGGTTCGCTCTGCAGGGGCCCCGCGCGCTGGAAAGTGTGAGGGGATATATTCTTTGTAATTGCGGCCCAATGCGTGAACATATGGCGGGGGTATGAGGTATGGCCCCGAAAACAGCTGAAAAATGTGTCCAAGGTGAAAGCGACGCACGCGTGCACGTGTGTGTGTCAGTGTGTGTGTGTGCGTGTGTGTGTGTGCGTGTGTGTGTGTGTGTGTGTGTGTCTTTCCTTCATGGCATACTCGCGGTGCATGTGGTGTTTATGAATGGAGGAGATTACATCCACGTGTGCATATGTTTGCACTGTATACCCCAATTCGTATGTCAAGATCACACACATTCCCCGTCCACACACTTTTGCCACGCTTAGATCCGCATAGACAGAAAAAGAGAGATGAGTGCAACTTTTTTTAAATGTGTAGAACCTTTAAAAAGAAAAATAAGGGAAACGATTTAGTCCAAACAATGCGCCTATACCGTATATATATTGATGAGTTTCCCTAAACATGCATGCATATGTTTGTTTGTTCTTGCGGTGGTCTGTCCGATGGCTGCAGTGTGGGGGCTTATAGCGTGAGAGGCTTGTTCTGTTTGAGCTGGAAAAAACAATGCAGGCTATTCTGTTTATCCTCCAATCAAAATGCCTGTCACTGCTCCTTCCTCTGCCGGAACTTCTGGCTCTGCTGTGTATAACTGTGTATGTGTGTGTGTGTGTGTGTGTGTGTGTGTGTGTGTGGGTGTGGGTGTGGGTGTGGGTGTGGGATACTTGTTTGCAGCTAGTTGTTAGTAAACTCACTCCATACGTGGATAAGCCATTTAAAGTCATTAGCCATTAGCTCACCTGCGTTTTCAAAAGGAAGAAAGAGGAGAATAATAGTAACATTGTGAACATATTCACCCTGATACTGCAAGGTTCACAGCGAACCACTGAACCACACCATGAGGTGTTGTGTGTGCATATGTATGTGCGTGCATGTGTCTGTGTGCATGGTTGTGTGTTTGCATGCATATGCGTGTGTTATATGAAGAAATAAAGAGAGAGGGAGTGCGAGAGAGAGAGAGAGAGAGAGAGAGAGAGAGAGTGAGAGAGAGACAGAGAGAGAGAGAGAGGGAGAGAGCGAGAGCGAGAGATGCCATGTGTGTTATCCTTTGGACTGGCCAGCTGTTGGACGGTCTGTGGTGCATATTAAATCCTTGGCCTGAGCGTTGGGGCTGATCTGGGACCAGATGCATCGTCCCTGTAGTCCATGTGCATCTGAAGGGCCCTGAACAACAGCCTCTCCCAGGAGGCCCCGGAGACTCATCTCCATTTCATTCTTAATCATTCTTAATCACAATAAGTTGCACTGAAGGCGGATGGGATATAGTCCTGGAGTGGACATGGGTGTGTATGTATGTGAGTGTCTGTGTTTGTGTGTGTGTGTGTGTGTGTGTGTGTGTGTGTGTGTGTGTATGTGTGTTTGTGTGTGTGTGTGTGTGTATATTTTACTGTTGTAGTCACTAACCAAAGCCGTCTTAAACATATGGTATTGGAGAAGTACTTCCGTTTGGATAATGTATCGTTAGGATCATAAGGACAAAAGGGAACAGATTATAAATGATTACCTGCAAATAAATGTGTACTAAACTAAAGATGGTTATATGCGATATTATTATCGGATTAATCTTTCCACATAGCAGAGAAGTAATCTCTTTATCTCACGCTCATCTGATCACAATCTAAATTGCGGTGGTGCTTCTAGCCTTCAGTTACCGTTAGTTGACGATTATTTTATCATTTTATGCATGACTGAATATGTACGGCGATGATTTTATTCTAATAGCAAATACAAATGAGATTATCATGTGTGAGAATATATAATAAGGTCCCTGCCTTTCCCTCTTTCTCTCCCTCTAAGATACACACATTGATAAAATTGTGCACACCCTAGAAGGCATGTGCACCCTCACATACACACACATACACACACACACACACACACGCAAAAATGTACACACATACACACACCACAAGCAATTTGTTGCATTTGTTGGATTGTTGCTCCTGAGTAACGACTATCTCAACACTGAAATGATTGATTTGGAAACAATACAAAATATGCTTACACAAATAATGCCATTAACATGTTGTCCCTTTGTCTTTTTGTTTTTGTGTTCAAACTGACAGTTCCATGTTTTCAACTTCTGGAAACTTCTGGAAATATGTCACTGACTGACCAGTATCATCACAACAGAGAAGCCTTCTTTTGAAAAGCCAAAAACGAATGAAAACAAGCTACATCATCTTCCTGCTCTCGTTTCAAGTGGAGAGGACGCCCCCGGCTTCTTAAAAGGCAGACAATGAGGACTATATTTGCAGCCTAACAATAAAACTTAAAGTTTCCAAAACAACACACAGTGAAGGGATGAGAGGACAGTGAAATCATGAATTCTTCAAAGATGAAACCCCTAAAAGCGGCCCAAAGGAAACAATGTCACAAAATGGCCGCCTGTTTCAATTCCTCGAACGCTTTTCTACGACTATGGTGCAGATAGCGTTATGATAAAATAACTGAACTGCCAGACGAACATTCAAATGTCCAATGAAAGATGGCCATTTGAATGTGGACATGACTACAGACAACAAATGTTTACATCCAAGATGCTAATAAGCTAATCGCTTTAGCTCTCAAGCCACAGGCTGCGAGGTGGCAGAGAGCACAAGGATCCTATCCAAATGTTGTTTTGGTACCGCAGATAGTTTGACAATTCCTGTGTACTTTTCTGTAATTCTGAGTGGATTTAGAGTATGCACACTGTTTTAATGTTCAGACTGCATGTTCCCACACGTTTAATAAAGTAGAACGTTTCATGGTAAATCATGACTCAATATTCTTGCATTAGCCACTATTTCATTCGTACTGTCTTGTTTTTTCTCTTTAGTGTTTTTAGGGAAGGATGTAGAAAATATTTTAGAATGTAAAAAAAAAATATGATTGGTGCCATTTTAAGGATGTATTTTTGCAAAGTTTATGTATGACACATTCTTGACAGAAGGAAAGTGGTTTTAAAATTGATGACAATTTTAAATTGGGACAATGATTGCTCATGTAATTACTGCATTACAGTAATCCAATTATGTCACTAAATACTGCAATGTCATTCCATGCTGTAGTATGGAATTACATACTGCAATTTAAATTGCAGTATACATGGTCTAAACATTTATAAAGAGTCTATTTGCTGGTTGATACAATTTTCTTCTGAATTGTTTGGATGTTTTGTGCTTTGACTGTGTTGCTTTGATGTTCTTTATTATTACGGTTTGTGTTGATAATAAAGTTGAAGTGAAAAAATGAAGGTAATCTCAGAAGTGGGTTCAGAGGCAGTGGGGCTTAGAAACGATGCAATCAAAAGCAAAGACTACAGAAAATAAGATAATACATAACTTTATTAAGAAAATCTGTTCTTAAGACAAAAACAGGTCAAAAACACGGAAATAACTGACAAAAAAAATCAAGAAACCAATCTAAGCTCATTAAAAGTATGTACACTGTACAGAAATCATTAAAAGGTAAGACGCTGCCCGTCCATTTAAATTAAGATCCAGTTAAGGGCTATTTTGGACAGGTTGGTCGAGGCACTTGCTTCTCCTTTGGTCTCTTGCTATGTACAATATTGTGCATCAAATCTGCGTGAAATCACGAAGATAGAGGTCATTTTAATTCAGGTAGAATGTAAGGGATGTAAGGGAACTTCCATGTGAGAACCCCTATAGTAATTGAGAAATACATCACGTCTTTTTATCAGAGTTCTCTTTAAAAAAAATGTTTAAAAAATGAATGTGACAAATCTGTCAATAGTATTCAAACTGAAGGGATAACAATGAAATATGAGTTGATATGGACACTGCTATACTGTTAGCAAGGACAGCTATCGATCTCCTGTACACACAGGACCTACCAAGTAAATAAATCAAGAAATACCAAAACAACAAACAATAAAAAAATAATAATTTAAAGCACCACCAAATTTGTGTAAGAAATTGCGCTTACACAACAAATGCGCTTAAAATGTGGAATTTCAACACAGATTAGTTAATAAATAAGACCACATCATAGGATCACAACATGATGGTTGTTTACACATCCTTCAAGTGCCTTTGGTGATCCCAACGCTGAATATAAACAAAAACATTTCAAAGGTTCTCGTTTTTGACACGCTAGCATAATGCTAGCAACTGTTCCCATAAGCCTTGACGGTCCTCACAACCTGTGTCCAATCGCGACGCATTGGGTTTACCAACTACCTCAATGTTGAAACTGTTAAATGTATCATAGTTCTTCCATATTTTAGTCCCGAGAACAAAGCATCCCTACAGACCTATGGTCCCGATGGTAAACAGAAAATGATCAATCACTTAAACTAAAGGACGGCCCATCGGTCTTTGATATGACGGAGCTTAAAGAGTATTAGACACATGTTTGTAAGACAATGCAGCAGGAATGCTCATCCACAGGTTACACTCTAAAGACAACCGGGTTCAAGAAACATCAACAATTTGAGAAGTCATTCCTTTGTATTCCTGTCAACCTCCGACCCACACATACCCCTCACCTGGAGATATACTAAGTGCACTTGTGTATGTATTTGGTTGTCAGCTTATAAGCGTAAACTCTGCGAGTGTGTGGGTGTGTCAGTTTGATACATTTCAGAAATGCATCATTTATACAACTTGGGTGCATATGTTTGCATTAAAAGGGTTACAAACGGACCATGACAGACAGAGAGAGAGAGAGAGAGAGAAAGAGAGAGAGAGAGAGAGAGAGAGTGAGTAAATCTTAATGCTTAAATCACAAGCAACTCTAAAAGTGACCACAAGCGAATGCACGTCTTCTTGCACCCTGTTAACACCCACAATATAGACCATAATGCTCCAGAAAAAGGAACAAATACAAAGAAAAATCTGTAGAGTTAAATACATCGTCTTGTCGAGTGTGTTTATAAATCCCAAACCTTGCATAGAAAGTCCAGTAAAAAATGCTTTTTGTATACGACACCCTATGTTCTAAGTAATCTCATATGTATCCTCACAAATAAGGCCAGATAAATCTTATATAGCACTGTGTAATGTACATTAAGACTTCACACATGTTCAATGTTTGTGTCATCCACGGAAAGTTCATACAAAACAGAAACCCTACATAATGTTTTCTCATAGGTCACCTTCATCCAAGTGTTCACAGATCTGTGATGGGCGTTTGACAGACATTGTTAAGACTGTGCTGGATGCACAGATGCCAGAATACAGAACTTTCAACAATCACACTGTTGCAGGCCTAGCTGTGGTCGTAGAGCCCTTAACAAGGAAGTTCACTGTAACACAAAAATAGGCAATAGAACAAAAAAGTAAAAAAAGTAAAATCAGACACATTTTGATTGTCAATATTTTCAATATATCGGGCAAATGTCTGCTGCCGTTGTACTCCTCTACAGATTAAGACTCCACTCACGGTTCACATTACAGAATTTACATTTCAAAACAAAAGAAAATCTCAGGATCTGATCCATCATTTATTCATTGTGGTCCCACCTAAACACAGGAAATAGTGGGACACATCTTAAGTACAGTGGATGTGTCTGTTGTCTGTCACAGGCGAGTGTATAACCTTGTATAACCTTGACCCCTCTCCCCCCCCCCGTTTTTCAGTACAAGGTTGGGGTTTGCAGTTGTGGGTGGTTCTAGAAACATGTCCGTGGGGAGAGATCTCCCAGGCAGGATGTTCTGAGTCATGGTGCTGCTCTTTGTCAAGTATCTCCACGTCTGCATGTCAATATCGCTGGTTCCCCACATGTTCACCAGAGTTAAGGCTCATCCTTCATCAATGAGTTTTAGTTTTTTTTTGGTCATGTCATTTGGTCAACATTACCTGAGGACATTTCTGGCAAAGCGTCATGGTATTATGAGTTTGAGGTCGCCAGGTGGGGCAGTAATCCAGTGCTGTGTGAGTGTTATACACAGTGATCAAACAGAGAGAGACAGATGTGGTCCCGGTATTGGTCTTATTGTCTCACATCCACATGTGTGTGTGTGTGTGTGTGTGTGTGTGACTGTGTGGAGGTGGGTGTGTGGTACTTGTTTGAAGATACTTTCTGCACTCTGGCGCTACATGGATTCATCATCACTCCTCAGTTCCTCTGTTTTTTTTTCTTTTCTTGTTAGGAGGAATAGACAAAAAAATATTGTCAGTGTCTGCAGACTTTTGACAAATATTTAGTTTTTCATAAACAATGAAATCAACAACGTAGATACAAACACCTGTGTTTCCACTGTACAGAGCTGTTTGAATATGTCTGTTCGATGCAAAATCAACCTGTCTTCCATTCGGCTGAGGTCAGTATTACTGTTTGAATCCCAATACTACGACTAGTCACTACTATCACTGCTGAGACTACTTAACTACAATACTCCCACTAGACACATTTAGAAAGTGTTGCTCTGTCCAGTACTGCAAAATAACGGTAACACTCATTTATCAGGCTTAGTTAGTTAGTTAATGAAGACCAATTATTAACAAAACATTCATTTGTAAGCCTTTTGTTGATGATGAACTTATCATTAACTAAAATAATATACATTTGTAGATGATTCATTAATGCCTGAGCACCTGACCACCATTGTGAAAAAAGTTAATGGTGAATGGACCTCATTTATGTAGCGCTTTTCTAACCAGTGGCCTGACATTCCCCCATACATAAAAACATTCACAGTCAACCATGCAAGGCTACTGCCAGCTCGTCAGGAGCAGTAAGGGTCAGGTGTGTCTTGTTCAGGGACACCACGATGTACGACTGCCCACCACGGCCCTCACCTTTACCTGTTTGGAGTGAGAACCCCCATGGAGAGGGAGGCCAGGGCGCGGAGGGCGTCGCTGTCGGAGTCCCGCCGCAGCCTCACCCTCTGGGCCTGCAGGCGGGACAGCTCCAGCGTGGGGGCCAGGGACCGCACACTCTGCCAGTACTCACCTGGGGGCACGGGACATAGGGGAGAAGCAGCAACTCAATTACTTTAAGGCACGTAGCACATGCAAACACCCAAAGTGGATTACAGTATATGATTTCGATACATGCCCTTTATTAGCAGGAAGGGGTTGTGTATTTTACTCAGGTCCTACTGGAGCTAGACTGCGGGCATCGGGGTTCAAACCCGGTGCTTTTATCCACACGTTTCCTGGGGCGGTTACTAGGGAAATGTTTGTGGGCCACACTTCCGGACGCCCACCGCGCCGGACGCCTCAGCTGTGTTTTTAGCTGATCAGCTGGCGGGCTGATCACATCACTGTATATAGTCGCTCTGTCGCTGGATACAATTATGGATTTTAAAAGCTCTGCAACAACGTGTGCCGTTCGAGGATGTACTTACAACCGGACAAAACTAAATAATTAACAAAACTAACACATTGTAATGAATGAATGAATGACAGACGGCGACTGTTTACATCGATTTTGTCATAACCGGTAGTGAAGCCCACATTTCGCACAAAGCATCAAGGGGCGGTGGAAACTTGTGGATAGCTAGGAGTCAAACCCCTGTCCGCCACATTGTCCTCCCCCCTAAATTCATGAAAGTAATAATAAGTACTCTTTTTTAATCGGTGTTCAAATGTTTGACAGCACAGCACTAAAAGGGTATGTTTTATGTGTTCTATAGAAATGATTATCATTATAATAATATTTATATTACATTCATTTTATATAGCACATTTACAGAAAGAATAAATCACTTAAAGAAAACATTCTGAAATAGAAGCATGGACAGCATTTAGAATAAAATACCGATGGACAAAACAACAGGAAAACATGTAGAAGAGTTACAGGAGAAGACGTTTTGGAGGGATGGGTTGTGAAGCGGGATGGGTGAAGTAGAGTGTGGGGTGGATTTAGGGAGAGAGTACAGTGAAAAACATTGTCTTGGCTTGCGTTCTGCTTTCGATGTGAACATCGGTGAGGATGTCAGTGGTGAGCAGTCTGTGGTCTTTTAAATATACCTCATTATCAGAACCGTGTCAGTCTAAATGCAGAATAATCCAAAAATCAACGTTGGCGTAATTGAGCATCTCATAAACGTAATGCATTTAATAATCCATTCAAATGTCTTGTCATGCGTCTGTCCTTTGACGAGCTGGGGGAGACAAATTGATCACTGCGTGTGTCTGTGAGCGTGTGTTTATGTGTATGTGTGTGTGTGTGTGTGTGTGTGTGTGTGTCTGTGGTAATTCGAGACAATGTGTGTGTGTGTGTGTTCTGAGTGTGCATCCCACATATATTCAGTCCCAGGCCTAAATTATGGGCTTAACATTCTTGTGGCTCTGCAAATATTTTTAATTAATCTAATTGGCTTTGGATAGCATTTGGGTGCAATCAGGAGGGGATGTTTTGAAGGTCGTGTGCCAGAGAAGTGTTTGAAGATAATTGGAGCCAGGGCGGTCGCATGTGAGAGGTCTCTGTGTGTCTACGTGCGACTGTACGTGAGTGTGTGTCAACGTGTGAGTGCGTCAATGCGTGAGTGTGTGTGTCCGGTTAGGTAGAGCACTTGAAAGGGACGGAAGGGAGAAGAGGATATAATATGGCAACAATAAACAAACACAAAAATGCAAATAAAAAGATTAATACTAACACAAAAGTATATGTATATAAAGAATCCTAATGACGATAAACATAATCTTCTAACAATGTGTTGGAAAAAGAGCAAACTTGTGTGGGTGTATTGTTCTTTGGAGGCAAGTAACTTTTCAAGCGCATCAGCAACTAACTGCAGCGCACGGGTGCAGTTTAGTTGCTGTGCGGGGCAGTCCCGTGACAGACAGCTGACATTGATTTGATAGTCATGTGACAGGTCCCAGTGAGGTGGTGGTCAGGTGACAGTCTCTCACCGTGGACCTGGATGACTCTCTGGAGGGAGAGGATGGCGTTGTCACAGGGTCTCCCGTCAAGGACAGACTGGGGAAGGGGCTCCACCTGGGAGTAATAAACAGAAGTGAATGTGGAGGGTATTACACACACACACACACACCCACACACACACACTAAGACTCTCACACACACACACACACACACACACAAACACACACTCAGACTCTCTCACACACACACACACACACACACACACACACTGAGACACTCAGACACACACACACACACACACACACACACACACACACACATACACACATACACACAAATACATACTCACACACTAAGACACTCACACACACACTAAGACACTCACACACACACAGACACACATACACACATACACACACAAACACACTTACACACAAAAAAAGCACACGCATGGTGGAACTCTCATCTCTGTCAACGCACAGATTATTTAAGATGTGTTGATTTCACACATGCTGCGCTTCAACTGATATATGAACACATTGATGTCTTCAAATTCCCCATCTGGGATTTATCAAGTACATCTAATCTTATCACATGCACACACTGACAAACGCTCGCACGCGCACACACGTGTGCATAACACACACACACACACACACACACACACATGCACACACACACACACACACACACGTACACACGCACACACACTCACCTCCATGCCCAGCAGACTACTGACACACGCTTCAGATGCGTCACAAATGGCGGTGAGGTTGTGACCCCCCTCCAGAGCTAGGACCACCCGACCCCCGGCCAGGGACATCAGCTGACGGGTGAGGAAGCCAAAACCTGCCCGTCAGAAGGCGCACACACACACACACACACACACACACACACACACACGCACATGAGGGTGTCAGGTTGACAAATGATGACAGACATGTAAACCAAGAAATACATTTTAGAGAAATGGTAAAGATACACAATAATATAGATACATATAAACTATTACATTCTACTTCTGACTAAGAGGAGCAGGTAAGGGGTGAGGGCATCTTGCTCAAGGATGTCTCCAGGTAGACCACGAGCAAAAGGGGGTCGGACCCTAGAAGCTTTCAGCTCGGAACCCTAAAGCACCCCGGGTCCGCTTCTCCGCGCTGTGAGAGAGTGGGCTTTGTGTCCGGGGGGGTAAACCTACATTTGGCTGACACCTTGTAGCCCCCCAGCTCCGGCGAGTGCCCCTGGACGGCGTCGAAGCCTGACGACACCAGCACCATGTCAGGGGAGAACTCATGAGCGATGGGCATCACCACCGTCCTGGAGGTAGAGAGAGAGAGAGAGAGAGAGAGGGCAATGAATAATGGCATTCTGAGAAATGCTATTTACACAGCATAAACCTAAGATATGCTATCTAACTTTGCTTTTCTTCCACCTAGTAGCCATTGGTAATGTCATATACTAGCAGGGTATTTGTAGCACTTCCACTTGAAATATGTTCTGAGTTGCTATTGATTGATGAATAGTGGATGAAGACAGTATGTATTTTGGGGCGAGCTTTGAAAGCTTAGATAATATCCTGGAGGAGACGGCGTGGAGCACAAGCACAGCACGCCACTGATTCAGAGGCACACTGACGTCATGGTAATCAAGAGGATGGATGGGGTTCGGACGCGCTAAAAATAGCAGATAAAGGCTAACAGATAAAGTGGTTATCCGTGGCGACTGAGATTGGTTTTCATTAAAGGGAGGAGAAAAGGCTTTTGATGGAGCTGAGTTGCCTGCCAGCGTATCCCTGCCAGTATCTGATAAGGAAGTGGTGGCGAGAAATGGTCCCGCGGTCTGAGTGTCACCCGTTAACGGTTTAACTGTTGTGTACTCGTACTGATGTATTTATGGTCAAAAATACTACATCTTTTGAGTTTGTATTGTGATTACTGAATTCCTACTCCTACCGCTGTCAAAAAGCAAAATGATAATCAGTTGTATTTGACTTGAATTTGTCTCATGTTAGCCAAATGCATTTGGCAGTTGGACTATATATGTATATGCGTATATCAGCCTATATTAAGTTATCGATTTACACATAATATAATATGTAAGCCAACAAAAAGTAGCAAAATGTTGATCTTAGAATACTTTTTTTTTTTTCGTTTCCTAGCACTGTAACTTGGAATACGTCGAGAAGTAAATTCAGCACATTTTACCCCAAAAAATGGAACCGCTTCGTAGGCCAGCAGCCAAGAGTGTACAGGTTATTCCTAATGCTGTATTATCCTTCAGGTGTAAAAGTGCATTATTCATGAAATAAAAAAAAAGAACGAGAGAAGAAAAGATTTATGGCATGTGTGCAGGCAACTCAGCATAAAATCATCACGTGTTCGATTCCAATCGCATCGGAGCATCAATGATACTTATGCAGATAGAGTCTCGTGGTGGTGCTGACATTTCTGGACTGTGACGGCCGCAAAGATTCCACTGCTGTCCTTCTCCCGGGACCACTTCCCTTCGCTCCCTCTCATCCTCTCTCTGTCTTCCTCTCAACCTCTCTGTCTCCCTCCCCGTTTTTCTGCTGCCAGTGATTTAGCAAGCACACACAGCACACAGGCCGTTTGATCCCCCCGCCTCTCTTTCCCTCCCTCTCACCCTCCCTCTCGTCTCTCTCTCTCTCTCTCCCCTCCTTCTCTCTCCTCACACCCTCTCTCCTCTCTCTCTTTCTCTCCGTCCCTCTCTCTCTCTCTCTCTCTCTCCTTCTTCTCTCTTTCTCCTCCCCTCTCCCAGTCTATCGCTCTCTCCCAATCCCTCTCTATCTCCCTCTCTATCTCCTTCTCTCTCTCTCTCTCTCTCTCTCTCTCTCTCTCTCTCTCTCTCTCTAGCTCTCGCGCACTAGGAAGGAGAGAAAGAAGAAAGAGAAAGAAAAAAAGAAGAGAAAAAGAAACAAAA
>JAOPUA010000028.1:19113577-19124642 GCA_027122455.1 Trisopterus luscus | reverse complement strand
TGTGTGTGTGTTTGTGTGTGTGTGTGTGTGTGTGTGTGTGTGTGTGTGTGTATGTGTGTGTGTGTGTGTGTGTGTGTTTGAGCACATGCATGAGTGTGCGTGTGTGTGCTGTACTTAAGTCGTACATTCAGGAAACCACAACCCCAGCTTCTGACATTTAAAAATCACCAACTTACCTTAACACTTTAACTCTTAACATTATAACACTTTAAAATACCATAAAAAAAATATATATATGTTGTTTGTAATTATTTGACACAGTGACCAACCAGCCAACAATAATTACCGGAATAAATCTGTTACAAATGTCTGTTATATACATATACACTTTTTACCATTTGCTAATTTAATACTCTAAAATCCTAAAAGTAATGCGAGAATGTTACTTTTAACAGCTAATTCTATCACATAAATGCATGGGTCTTCCAATCCTTCTTAGCATCATTTGATAATAAGGACAATGATGAAGTTAACAATGATTTACTAACATGACTGTAAGAGAATACAGGGAATACAAAAAAAACACACACAGGTATACACACAGCCACACTCAGCTGGGGGGATTCTTCTGTTTACACAAAGTCAGTATTCTTTATATCACATTACTTACCGTCCAAAATGCATCTGTGAAAAACTTTCCGTGCAACCTTCGAAATTGATTAACACTTCATCCACCTCCAGGTTTCCACCTAAACCCCATGGCTAATAGAATCTCAGAAACCCTGTGACTCCAGTTTGGACGGGAAGAAACACAGTGACACACTGTGTCCCTGGGAATAGAAGCATTGGATCACCACAGGAAAATATGAGGAAATATTCAAATGATTTAATGTTTGGCCGTTAATATTATTTTGCTGCTATTATTTTCCAAGGGAGACCACTCCCTCACGTATAACACACTCCCGGCATGCACTCAAACGAACACACGCACACCTACACCCACTTTAGGCTTGAAAGTGAACATGGCAACAAATAAAAAAAACAATGACGATGACGATTTACTCTTCCGTGTTCTTTAATGTCTAGCTCAGGTGGAATGGGGAGGAAACCGTGCCATTCCGGAATTATTCTTAGCACTATGTTCTTACCCTCCGCCATTGTGTGCAAATAGTTTAAAGCCATTTATCAATGTCGATGTTTGCAATTATTCACTGGGCCAAAGGCCTTTCCCAAACCACTGATAACAGTCTTTCCACTCTAATGACCCTTGGTTGCCCCCGTAGTTCAGACAGGCGGTGTTGGCACAATGCTGGGCGCTGTGGTCCGCAGTAAACACGGGAGTCACGCAGCAGACAACTACACATAACTGCTGTTTAATATGGGTTCGGTGCATTCCTCCCGCACTTATTTTCGTCCTCCTTCTCCTCCTCCATCTGAGACACCGTTGAGGAGGAGGACAGAATGTAGTCATGCCCCATGGAGGGCCGGGGAGAGGAGGAAGAGGAGGAGAGGGAAATATCCGGGGGCAACGCATGCCTTCTGCGGAAACCGAACCAAAACCACATGGTGGGTTTAGGCTTAATGATATTTGGATGACTCTCATAAAGGGCATCCAACATCCAATCTGGGTAAGTGGACAGCGAATCAATAGAAAATTAAGGAGGAAAAATGGATGCTCTCTTTGTTTTTACACACCAACAGACTCCGACTCACAGACGCACACACACACACACACACACACACACACACACACACGTAAATGCACACATGTGTACGTACGCACGTACACACACACACACGCATGTATATAATGCACAGCATGAGCTTCACATTAGCAAGCTTTTTTGTTGTGAATAATTAGAAGGGATTTAGTTTAAACAAAAACACACGCACAATCTCCCCCCCCACACACACAGTCATACACACACACACACACACACATACACACACACACACACACACGCACACACTCTCTCTTTCTATCCCATACACACATGCTGTCTCTCTCTGTCTCTGTCTTTCTCTCTCTGTCTCTCTGTCTCTCTGTCTCTCTCGCTCTCTCTCTCTCTCTCTCTCTCTTTCTCTCTTTCTACACACAATACACACTCAATGTCTCTCTTTCACACACACAGAAAACAACACGCCCTTGTTATTACTGGAAAGTCACAGGCGCTGTAGCCATTCAGGCGGCCGGGGGCCAACAGAGCAGTCATACCCTTCTCTTTTACCCCTCTCTTTTGGCCCTCTCTGGCTCGCTTAAAATTAATTGGTGCTTTTTCCTTTTTTTCCCCTCCCCACCAAGCGAGCACGCACCATTCTTGGTGAAACAGGGTCGGTCCACTCGGCGGTCACAAGGGAGAGCGCGTGTCCTCATCTCCTCGCTCTATCAGCCCAGCCATGAGCCGTATCCGCACCCTGCAGGTCTGATGGCCAGATACCAACCCCCCCTCCCCCCGCACCCACCACCCACCACCCATGTGTGTTATAAATACCTTCAGGCAGATCACGCTGATGCTTTTTAAAACGGGGCCGCCCCATGCGTGTTTTGCTCCGGTATAGCCCCGTGCCCATTCTCTCCTCCATGGGCCTTATCTGCGCAGGCCGCTCACACCCCCGGCCTCGCCCATCGGGGACCAGAACAGGCCTGGCCGCTGGCCGGGATCCAAGCTGATGGCCTGATGCGACCCGGGTCACAGACAGCCGCAGCACAGTTGTGTGTGTCAACTTGTCAATCAAAAGACCGATGGGGGTTGAGTTGCCCGTGTTCTTATGATTTATATTTATTCAATCCGATTGAGTGATCAATGATTGAGTGATTGAGGGGTCATTTTAAGAAAGATGTGATGTTAAAAAAAATATTGTTTAAAAACTACATTTTAGGGGGAGGTGGGACAGGATTTGGAGATTGATGGGTCATGATAGGTTAGTAGATAGTAGTAGGCTGGTGTTGTTATGCTCACAGTACAACAATCCCTCGGTAAATAAAAGTATTTCTGCATCAAGAATCTAAAATATAAACACACACAATTCTACTGAAATATATGTCCAATCGTCCTTGATTTCCCCTTAATGCAGATTTGCTGCATTATGAACATGTCACAGCAGAATTGGATTCAATGAACAAATACTGATGTAGTACATTATTGACGACATGCACTAGTTACATCACGGCTTGACTTTTATTGCCCTCTGCCGTCCATGCCCTTTGACCTATAGGTGCATGATATCCTCAGTGAATGATGAACCGATGCTGACGAATGACACGCACCGGCCTCGGTCTCCATGGAGTTACGTGAGCATGTATGAGCAAGCAGTCGCTCTGCTTACAGATATCAGGGCCAAGGAGTCTCACACTGTCACCTAAGTTTTCCATAAGCAGAACCTCCTCTCTTCCCCCCCCCCTAACCCAGCCCCGCCCCCCTCCATAACCCGGGTGGAGAGACAGTGGGGCTTCGGTAACTGTCGAACAGAATTCACCCAAGCACAAGCTTATCAGCAGACAAAACCAGGCCCTCGGCCTCCTCAGCGACACTGACAACTAACTGTCACCGCCGAAGACTGGATCTCACAGATAACCTTTCATTGTTCCTCCTGCAACGCCACGTTTCCACGCAATCTCTCGTCCCCTGGCTAATCGCCTCAGCCAGGGGCTGTGCTCGCTGCGGAGCGACCGCGATTTCAAATCAGTTTTTTTTCAGTTTCTGAAATCGTTGCTCCTGTGTGAAATGACAGGAGGGGAGGGGTTGCCAGTTAACTGACAAAACAAGGCGTATTTTGTTTGGATGAAATTGGGGATCCAAGAGTGTCAGTTGTTGAGGAAACAGTCGCTTGCTCCACATTTTTTGAGTGGCTTTGCAGTGTATCCTTTTGTGTCTGTATCCATTCGCTTGACCTTGGTGTTAAACAGGCCATGGAGGTCAATGGAGGCATTGTCATTCACAAAAGCCAATGAGAGTGCCCTCTAGTGGCTAAACAACACATACACACACACACACACACACACACACGCACACACACACACGCACACACGCACACACACACACACCAACAAATGGTACACCCTGAATTAAACTTAAAACATGTGATACATGGGGTCGGTGAAAAGTACTAGAGTCGATGTGCTTGTTAAAAACGAAAGCATGTACACCATCTGCCTTTTGGTTCAATGTATATCTAAAGGGACCAAATCTAACACATAATATAAAATGTAAATAAAATAAGTCAAAGCTGTGGCCTTCACTGAATCTTAAGATGAATATGTTCTTTCCAATATTACTATTTAATCAGTATCTAAAAGTGTGATGTAGCTGAAAGCAAGGACGAGAGCCACACAAGTTGAATACTATGTAGTTGTTTATTTTTGATTTGCAAAACATCTGACAAAAATAACATTACATAAACACCAATTTAAAATAGAAAAAGAATAATATTTTTTTTAAGAAATGGGACAAAAAAACATACATTGCAATAACGTTAGAGATTAGATGAATTAACTGCTTTATAATTGGAGCCATGACATGCTGATTTACACAGGCAGTTTATGGCTAGAATATTCATCTTAAAATATGCATCGTTACAAACATCTCAATAAGTGCTTTCGTTGTTTCAGGCTTTCGATTGAATGATAGGGTTACAATTCAATATCAAATCAAATGTTTTATCTTAAGGAATAACTATTACATATAATTGGTACGAGTGCTAATGTTTTTAAATAGTGGGCCAATCCTGAACATCTTTTTTAAATCAGTAAAGGTCCTTTTTTGTATTAACTTTATTCATATTTTCTTATTCATCTCAGAGGTTAGCTGGTGAACATTCAAAAAGGCGCAGTAAGAACCCTTTCCTGTGCTGTAGAAGTTTTCCATGGAAACACAGATTATGGGATGCACAACTGTGGCCACACGGTTTTCTTAGTTTAAATCGATCAATAAACATCTAAATTTAATTCAGTGTTTAACTGAAGCAGTTTGACATGAATAGAAAAAGAAAAGAAAAGAAGAAGAAAAGAAAAAAAAACACAGACAAAACAATACTTGTTTTGTTTAAATTTAAAGTGAGTAGTTGTTCCATTAATATTGTACAACAAGCTTCTTGTTTGATTTTATATTCCCCACTAAGTGCCACCGCCAAGTATGCTGTTTTATTGGATCACATCTGGACTACTGTCTTGAGTATGTACAGTGGACAACCCGTGACTAAATGATGCTGTTAAGTACAAAGCAGCTTTCGCATTGAAACACATTTCCTGACCCTCTCCCTTAGAAACTCCTCCCACCCCGAGCTCCTCTGTTACGGTCCTGTGTGGGTGAGTGAGCCACCTAGTGGACAGCGGGAGCATAGTAGAAAGGCTGCTGGATATTCAACGAGCAGAAAACCATGCCGAAGGTACATAGGCGGGCTCATGCACGCAACGTTTGTTTGAACGTCACAGAAAAAAAAAAGAAAAATATTATCCATGTGTTTTTTTTTTTTCGTTTAAAGGGCTGCATTCACTCCAAACCGTTCCCTTGCGTATGCGTCGCGGACAAAATGGATGCCCGCGCCGCGGACGAGAAGGAACACTTGACTACACCGCTGAAAACAACCTACTCTTGGCGGGAACTGCCACAAAGCGAGGGCCATGCGAGGAAGAATGTTACTTTTGGAGGAAATGTAGTCTCACGTGAGCCAGCCTTTGTCCCATTGGTCAGACTGCAGGCACTATATGAAAACAAGTCCTGGTGTTTTGTGCGTTAAAAAAAAAAAAGTATTCAAATGACAAAGAGAAATGAAATAGAAAAGGTAATGCTTAGTCGGAGAAAAAGGAGAACAAAAACACATATTGTACAAAATAAAAACAAAAACCGAATGACTTCATTAGCTAGACACTCCCAATCTGCATGAGATATCTCTGAGGTAATCATTAAAGATGATTAATTAGACAGCAATAAATACCAACAAGAATACAAATATTACAAAAGTAAAAACAGAGGCAACTGCTTAATGCTAAAGCAAATATCTGTAGCTAAAAGAGGTAGTTTTTTTTTAGGTAGATTATGGTGTGCGCCGAGTCGTGGCGCTCCTTTTTAAGAACTACATTGAGTTGATCTCATTACAATCCCTGTCCCGTTTTGGAAAAATTACTCTCGAGCCATTAGGTGGGAGATGGCCAACTGTTCTCTGCAAATTATTCAAGAATAAATGCTCTCTTGACCGGTTTTGTAATGGTAATAGTTTTTTGTACATCCATGATACAAAAAAAACATAAAACATGATAAACTGTAAAGCTTGCTGGTGATAGTGTACCATTAACTTTCATATTGCAGGTATTGTTGTCATGAATATTATTTCTAACATGGCAGGTACGGGAATCTTACGAACCTACGTAAAAACCATTCTAAAAGATTCCCATTACCATGAGACTTTCAATGTTCCAGTATTATAAGAAAAATAGTAAAGTTAGATCTGATGGTTTCGAAGCAGCTTAGTGGAGAAAAAAAACAAAATCATTTGGAGATGCATCTAATTCCCGTTCGACTATATCCTCACATGCATGAACAAGCTGTGGTTGTTGTTGTTGTTGTTGTTTTACCGAAGATAGAAATGTATAATCTCTGGGAATAATATCGTTTGGCTGCCTAAACACTCTCCCTAATTTCACCAAGTTGTTCAAATCGGAACAACTTCAAAATAAAAGCGCTTCTGCGACACCACCCCTCGATCCCGCCCCCAGTTTGGTTCCTGTGTGTACCCAACGTGAAACCCCTCTGTTACCCTGTGTGTGTGTCGAGGGACGCCCCCTCCTGTGGCACTTGCTGGACAACCAAACGACCCACGTTCCTGTCTACCGCCCTATCAACACTGTATCTCAATCTTAGAAAGAGAGGAAAAAAAAGGAAAACGCAGCCATATCTACAGAGGTAATAATCGTCACAAAGCGATACCATTGTGACTTGAGAAGAGAAAGTACTTGGAAAAGTCCTATTCAATAACCCAGAGGGTTTCAACCCCTCGCCCCATCCCGACATCCTGTACATACAAGTGGTACTTGTGTATATAACGTATCCTCGTCATCATCTTCATCCATTACCATTCCCAATAGGGCACTGGGACGACACCAGGGGCCCAGTTGTTCAAAACATATCGTCTGGATTAGAATGATCCGGATCTGGAAATCCCATTTTTTTGCGATCGAGGATCAAGTCATCCATTTTACTTTTGTGCCAGTTTTACAAAGCCACATAGCATAGTTGATCACCTTGATCCAGATACAAACTTTCAGGATTACAAAATCCGGATTACCAGGGCTCTAAATGGGACTAGCCTAAATATCCCAACGTAGGACTACTGCCCATGTAAAGAACAGGTAGAAAAAATACTTTTGAATGATTCATCTCATAATTAAGATACAGTGATAACTATGACAGTTCAAATTAAATATATTGATTTTCTTTGATATCAACTTCAATTTAGGGGATTACTTTATGGGACAAATCCCATTTGTTTTCTTTGTAAAGAAATGTAAAGAAAGGCTTAATAGGTAGCCTGATGTCTACTATTTCATTAATCAAGTGTTAAATAAATGTATACATACTACAATATACAAACTGTTATTATTTCACCAATTTTAAAGTTTTATTTATTTTTATTATTTATTATTTAGTTCCTGAAAAGCTCCTTGAATCCACCCTTCCACTGGGATCAGGGTAGTCCAGATGTTTGGGATCAAAGTAATCCCAATCCTGCTAAAATGTTTTGAACAACATACTGAAGGTTTGGTCCAGATCTAAACCAAGATTTGAGTCCTAATCCAATTTAAGAATCCATTTTTTTTTTTCTTTTGAACCACCCATTCTCAAGATTTGATCCGATCCGATAGCCGTAATCCGATCAGATGACTATTGAACAACTGGGCCCCGGCATTCATGTAAATCCACTTATGTCACTGGATGAGAGCTTGCGGCTCCATACGGGGCCTTCCTTTGCTGTGAGGTGCGGTTCCAACCGAGCGTCTAGCTAGCTTTGTTATGGTCATCCTGTAGGATGTGAGCCATCATGGAGGTGACTGAGAGGACAAGGCTGGCATGATTCTATACGGGGTTTTTTTTACTTTCGTAATGCAGACACCCTAACGGACGTCTTGTGACGGTTCGTTTTCTACTGCATACAAGTATTGTCTGTCTTGCAGACAGCAGATAAGACTTGGTGTTAAATAATAAAAGATAACAATAAACGCAGCTGTTTTAGTTGCTTTGGTGAGCGGAGTCCATCCTTCTGGTGATGTTGACCGTCATGCTATATTTGTAGAACGTATATGTCTCGTGTCTTAAGAAAGAGTTGGACTGATTTTTGAGTGTGCTTGCTTTGATCTGCCATTCTCTCAGACCTAATGTACTTGTGAGCCCTGATGCTTTGGTTGTTTCATTGGCAGCAAGAAAAACATACACAAACATTGTCCCAACCTATCTATCAACAGTTCGCAAAAAAAACTGCAAACAAGAAAACATTGAAACAAAACAAGCGAGCAGAGCTCTCCGTAAGGTCGATTAACATAGGAGCAGCGGAAAACTACTAGATCTTATCATAACAAGGAAAAATAAAAATAACCCCCAACAATTACAACACTTGACTTGGTGTCCTCCCGCCCCAGCCGAGATCACAGCCTGTGGACAGAGGCGTGTCCAGGCCCCCCCCCCACCCCAACACCCAGCTCATGCACAGGGGTGCTGAGAATGTACACTCGATGTACACCTATTTTAGGGGGTACATAGGGGAGGTGGGGGGGGGCCTTGGACACAAATCAGCGCTCATACGCAGGAATCTCCTCAGCCATTGTCAACGTTTCAACAGCAGTCTCCTCAGCACACTCGAGGTCACATGCACCTCTAGAGGGGCACGTCACTCCCTCTACCAGAACACCTTCGCCGTTTATTTATCACCGTTATCATCATCATCATCATCATCATCACGCACCTAGCCTAGCTCTGCCGTGAAGCTACCGCTAAGTCCCTTTGGACAAAGGATCACTGACGCCATCACAGGCTGCTCCTGTGGTCAGTCTGATGTCTCTCTCCTCTCTCTCTGCCTCCCTCCCTCTGGGACATCTGTCTCACAAAGTGGTGGCAAGACAAATGGAAACAAATATCACTTCAACAGCTCTCCCGACTACTTAATATCCCAAACCGCAGCCAAATCAAGCATTACTGGCCTCAATGTTGTGAGTCACAATTGGGACTTGGTAAAAAAAAAATAAAAATAAAAAATCGCCAATGCCACCTGAGGATGAAGGAGGAAGAGGATTGTTATAGTAGGTTACAGGGTACGGTATAGGTTATACAAGCGGGGCTTAAAGAGAATCATGAGAAGCCACGGATATGCAAGGTATAAGTATACAAGGTTATATGAACAGCATATCCACGGCTCGGAATCTCCCTCATTCTACGTCTACTATAAAGAGTTGTATAACTAGCTTGGTGATCTATATGGCTTACATTAGTGAGCAGCACTGCATGTTAATCCTTCACAGCGAACTCTTTTCTTCCTATTTATCTTAAAAAGTGTAACTTGGAACAGAACCAAACCAGTCCTCCCTCCCCTCCCCCTCCCCTGAACCACTGTCAAAAAAAACAAACACGTCCTATACGATTATAATCTGCCCTCTTGCTTATCCACTCCAAAAAAACACATACAAAGTCCAAAAGACCAAAGTGTTTGAAGGAAGAAACAAGTCATCAAAAAAAAGAAAAGCAACAATATCATATGTGCATATATAGAATGCATTTTTACTCTTCTAGTAATATCTACGTAGCCCTATGTACAGCTGCGCAAGAAAGAAACAAAAAAACAATATACACCTGGTATTTACAGGGTGCAGCCACTAGGGGGCCGCGCAGCATACTTAATCGAACGGGAGGGCCTGGGCGTCAGAGGCGCGCTCTGAAGGCCAGACCCTCGGACATTCTACAAATTCCACTTCCCAGTCAGAAACGAAAGGGGTGATATCTGAGGAGGTTTGAAGCAGCTTATTGAGCTCTCCTGCCACCCAGCTCACTGTACACAGAGGAGAAACAATTCATGGAATCGTTTTAAGGTTTGAAGTTTTTGTCGATAATAAAAAGCATCCATCGCAATAAAACATCTGCATCGATGCCAATTCCTGGTATGGTATGTTTGCTTCCATAATACAAGTTAGGCCAGTTGCTAGCTTGCTTTGGCCTTGTTTTACTGTTCCAGTTAGATTTGGCATTGTAGCCCTTTAAAATCTATTACAGAACATATACAAATACAAAAGAAAATAAGGTTGAATAACAGTGCTTACGGATACAATACAATGTGAGGCAATTTAACTATTTACAGCAAACTCTTGATTTGAAAAAAGAGACGAGAAACCGGCCAGAATGCAGGCCTGGTTTGATTGACAGTTAGCAGTGTATAACACATTTAGTGGCTAATTCTCACCTCAAAACCACCCATCCCAAATAAAAACCACGGCAAAATCCCGCTAAATTAGAAGGCTAGATTTTGCTCTCTGTCATTTAAACCCCCAGGTGTGCACCCATCCTTTCCTTCATAAGTCCTTTGAGGCAAGTTGAAACAGCTAAATAAAAAATAAAAAAGCATGTAGTGTGTGACTGCATGCGAGAGAAGGCCTTGGTGCGGTTCCTTATGTTGTCGTTTCTGTAGATTGTGGAAGCTTTTTGAGAATGTAGCAGGCCGCACCTCTGGTGAAAGGTGAGAGGCGACGGGGGGCGAGTGTTTCGAGCATATACAGAGTCATACGCACACTGCGTCGTCGGCAAGACTAATGTACAGGCATTCGACACCGATTGGACTGCATTTCCTTATGTGTGTCACTGTTTGTGTGGAAGAAATGTACTGTTTTACATAGGCGATGTGCATGAAAACAACCCTAAGTAAAACCAAGAGGTAGTTGTAACTGAATGGCTAAATCAAAAAATTGAGTATGCTTGTTGTGTTGATGTGTGTACATATACTGTCCAGGTGTGGGTAAGCAGCAGTTTCATTTAAATACAGACAAAAAAAAAACACTACGTCAACTATGTTTCAGGCAGAAGTTTGATGTCTAGGTATAGTGTGTGTGTGTGTGTGTGTGTGTGTGTGTGTGTGTGTGTGTGTGTGTGTGTGT
>JAOPUA010000028.1:19073839-19086465 GCA_027122455.1 Trisopterus luscus | reverse complement strand
AGAGAGAGAGAGAGAGAGAGAGAGAGAGAGAGAGAGAGAGAGAGAGAGAGAGAGAGAGAGAGAGAGAGAGAGGCCTCCCCCCTTACAGTGGGCCCCTTGCTGGACTCTGGAGAGGGGAAAGAGACGAGGCAGGGAGAGGCCCACTCAAACACACACACGCACACACACACACATACACACCTTCCAAACGACTTGTCTATGTCTATACAGAATTACACAGAGAATAAGTGTTCTCGTAAACACACACACTTATACACACATACAAACTGGACAGGGCCGGACAGAAAACAGACATGTGGCTGAGGTGGGTGCAAATTTACTTAAGCAGAGTCAGTTACATAATTTCCACCCAAAAACTGCCTGTCCGCTCATCCACACCCCCTCACATATTTGTATGATTGGAACATTTTTTTAATTTAAATTAAATAAAAGTATATTTAAATATACTTTTTAAATATATATTTTTATGTGAAACAGTTAGATTTTAATTCCACTAAACAAAATGTTTTTTTCAAATAATGATTTAGAGTTGTTATGTGTGGACTAGAAATCAGCTGTTAAAAAAACAAATATTTGTCATTTGTATGGTACAAGAGGGCCTCATTCTGCATGACTTTGTTTCCACACATCAAACATTACCTGAATTGTTTGCCCAAGGAACCATCCACCATGACATGGAAATGCGAGACCCACGGTTATAAGTGGGAATTTAACACTTCATTAGCCCCAAAGCACTGAACATATTCAGCAAATGGCGTACATACGGACGGAACCACATACACCAGGCCAATACAGTAACATACAGCGGCCTCTTTCTATAGGGTAACATGCTAGCGGAAGCAACCAATTACTGCCGTCACAAAAGGGGGAGTCAGAGTGATTGTATAGGAGACGTAATGGACTGTACCATTGGTACCACACTGCTCCGTAAACAACCTGCCATTGTGTCAGACTCTAGTCCCATTTTGAATCCGTCACTGCAGATCCAAAACTAGTTTACAGATGCTGCTGTTTTGGTGCAGTTAGTAAACTTACATGATAAATATATATATATATATAAAATGAGGCAAATAATACTTGAGATGTTTTCAAGCATCTTGTCTGACCTAAACATAATCCTATTTCTGTCCCTAATATATATGTAGATATATTTAGATAGATTTATTGCGGTCAATTGTTGGTTGCTTACATAAGTTCACAAGCTATTTTCCTTTCCTGTTTCCAGAAGCTGAGATATTTAAAATACATTTCTGATAAGATGAGAAAAGGTCGGCAATGGATGGAATTCAACGATCGTCCACTGACAGCACAGTTCCACGTGTACGACTCTTTCCACGCAATAATGAAAATACAAATTGCTCTGAAAGTGCACTTTCGAGATATAATTGTGCGTGGCTATAGCTGATCTGTTAATAAGCAGACATAAGTTGTATTCTCTTGAATTTACTCTATTGCTTCTGATTAAAAGATTGTGTTAGGTAGACCTTTTACACAATATTATTGTATCCAGAATTCATAAGGGCATTATATGACTAATATTAAGATTTGTATTATGTTTGAATAACGGCTGAAACCGGCTCAGTTTAAGGTAATATAAAAAAAACATATTTTAGATCTAATAATGGCTCTTGCCGACATAGCCTATGGGAAAAAGACATTAGTACTCAGACGAACCGTAATAACAACAACAACAACCCGGACTCTGGGTATCAACAACAACAACAAAACTACAATTTCAAGTTGAACAATAGCAATTGAATTCCGTCTGACTCTCGGTTCTTAAAAAATTAAGCAACCTAACTATATTTGTTTGACTTTTTCAAGAAACTTTAGATTTCAATAAATTCAACCTTCCAAACTTTAACTATAGCTTGCTCATTGTGGTGGTGGTTAACATGTACAATTGATCAGTGGGTCAATCAACCAAAACACAAATATTATATGTTTTGTCACTGAACGGCTATCCAACAGATTCAGTGCAAGGCAAAATAATAGTTATATACTGTGTTAATCAGACCTGATTGTTCCAGTTAACATCAAGCTCATTCTTAACAACAGAATAGACAAGGTATGCATGTAGGTACAATCACATGTATTACTTGTAACAGAAAAAGACTCACCTGAGGTTGTTGCATGCCCTTTTATCCAAAGTAAGACTTGAAACCTTTCTTCTACCGTTTATTCCGAGTCGTTAATCCTGTTCAATACAAAAGCAAAACGGTATGTCGCAAGTCACTGAGAGGGCCTTTAAGCCTTCTACTTAAACGGTGGTTGTTGTTTACACAACACCAAGAATCTCGACACATACAACCCCAACACCTGACAGAACCAGAGTTTAGCAAAGAGCAGACCCATCGCATCGCTTCTTCCCCCTCATTTCAGTGCCGTAGCGCCAGATCGACCCCACCACGCGTATTGTTCAGCAGAAATACTACTTTCACATTCCTTCTGTGCATGCGAGTTTCATACCTCAGCTCAACTTTTCCCATCCACACCGACTCGCTCTTAATCTCTCCCCCTCGCTCGTCGCCGTCAATCTCGGGCAAAGTAATCCCCCTCCGCCTCCATGTTGTGTTGTTTCGTTATAGCGAGATCAGGTAAGTGTTGAGACCGCGTTGTATAAAACTCGGGACTGAGAACACGTCAAACTCGCACGCCCTTCCGACGCGTCCAAACGTTGGCTCGCAGAAGAAGCGATAGCTTGCGTGGCTAGCTGACTGGTTAACCCTAAAACAGGCTATCAAGTTGAAGCGCCTCGTTCACTGTTTTCATGCCACATGCGTCGAAATCGCGGCGTGCGTATTAACGGGGGAGGGAATAAAAAAGAGGCGCAACCAAGCAGTTACATACATGCACAGCGTAAAATAGGATAATTATATTACCAATAGTCTGACGAGAAATATTCCTTCTTCAGACCCTAAATAGATGGCCATTACTTTTTGTTATGCCCCGCCCCTGTTCTGGACCTCTACGGGAAAGGGGGATTTCCCCCAGCCCCTGCGTTAGCCAATCAGCGGACGGAACGGTGTGTATCCCGTGTTTTGGTTGGTGACATTTCATACCAGGATGGCTACGCTTGGTCAAATCCAATGCTCGTAACATGTGGAGCGGCTCCCCCCTCCCCCAAAACAGGGGTGTGTCATGACGTCAGAGGGAGCGAAGAGGTAAACAACTTTGACCGCGTGAGGTTTAAAGCAACATTGTTTCATTCGGTGTTCTGCTTTATGGATTCACGGACGACGCGGTCGCGTGTAGCTTTCGTGGCGCCCGCGCGTTAAGACATAGGGTTGAGAAATGACGCAGTTTGGAGGTCTGATGGGTTATATAGGCTTCGGTTTCTGTAGTAGCATATAGCTGTGCCTTTGTTTTATGGCCACGTTGTTACGAGACTCCTTTCTAAATAAATTACGCAAACGCACATATGTATCGCCGTTGATAATACACAGCTGACCAAATATATATTAAACCCCAATACGCCGCTCCTCAATTCGTTGACATGGTGTTTTTTTCGATCATCTATGAAAACCTTGTGCAAATGTGTGCAATGAAGCGTGTGATTTTGAGGGGTGTGTCCACTCTGCAGTACAGTTGTAGGATGTGGACAGCAATGCTGCTGCTGCATGGCGTGGTGGTTGCCATAGATTTGCAGTGCATTGAGATACACCAGAGAATCCCCTTGAAACCAGGACGATTGCACAACAGTCACATTCTGACTTGACATTATATCTAGCTGGGAACCAAACCATTAAAACGACTGGAATTAAATATTGCCCTACATTCCACGTGAATTGGTTGTTAGTACTGTGTACGTATTTTGTTGGTGGTTTGCATAAAAAAAAGGCCCTGCTTGGGGACGGTGTGTGTGTGTAGGCCTATATGTGTTGTTGAAGGGGCTAAGGGGGTGCTAGGTGAAGGTCAGGGGCGCGTGGGCCCCCTCAGGGTCCACACATTCTCGTCAATCAGGAACTAGTAAGCCTATTTACTGGTGCCGAGTATGCTACAGAATGCCAGGTCACCACAAGCGTTTTACTGGATACGGAAAAGTCTAGGAAGGAATTTAAACCTGGGCCTTGTATATTTTACTTGGCAAATGCACCTATGATTTAGTAATACATCAGCATAGGCATTCTATGCACTTAAAAACAACGAGTGCGATTATTTTTCTTCAACGCAAAAAACAACAACAGCAACCCCTGATGCTGCCTGTGTCAGAGATGCACTTGAGCCATGTTGCTTTTCTTGATCAAATGCATATCAGCTGTTTTGCAGTCTCATCAGACCTCCACTTATCCCCTGCATTGATCCGGCAGTCAGCACAACGCTAGTGTTGTGCTCTTCACTGATCCCCTCCAGCCTCTGTGCCTGTACACTGCCATCACAACACCTACCACGTTTACATACAGCGATATCTGCACTAACCAGCACGATAGACACAATCTAACAGACCATTTGATAAACAGGATAAAGGGCCTACTGTTATATGCATTTGCAATGATTGCTTGTTACCAACAAGGGTTCTACGTTTATATAATATGCATGATTTGCATGATTATTATGGTTCTACACGTCAACTTGTTTATGTCATGATTGGCATTGTACCTTGACCCGAGGACTCGGTTTGAAGGTCTTATATGCGGTGGATGGATGTGGCTGGAGTAGTAGTGTTTTGGGGTGTTGCGTGGATGGGTTGATCCAGTCTCAATGCTGGCACCAACGCGGGTTCAAGCTGTTCATTAATGGAGATTTACGTGGCCCCACAACATCCCTGTATGCATTTAGGTTATGCTACTGTCCTCACATGCTCCTGCCCAGGTCCATTTATCTTCTTTTTATTAGTTCTGCTTTGCAGTCGGATTAATAGGCCTTGCTGCATGATATGTAGGTGCACAGGCTGTGATCATTATACTGTACATGCCCTACTTAATGAAAAAAAACAGGGTTGAATCATTCAAAGAGCCACGTGTCTGCTATCAGCTTGCAGTAAGGGCCGGGATCCTAAATTAGAATAACTTTCAGATCTAAAATTAAACCAAACCCGTCTTTGTGGCACTGCAAAATACATCAGGCTATAAATAACCTCATGGTACATCATGACAAGCAGATCTAGGCAGTGGCCAGCTCGACATACACATGACAACCCTCATTAGAAATATGTGCATTTCATCTATCTGGTTTGAATCATATAACAATTTAAAGGGTGACTTGTGTGTCAAGCAGGGACCTTTTCCAGGGGAACATGTATGCAGTATCATAAAACAGAATGGTGAGGAATAGCACAATTCAAAGGGCCTACAAGTTGCAAACATAAAGGTCTACAACTATTTGCCCTGTTCCTTTTTGGCGTGAAATTGTATTTCACATCAAGGCTTCTGTGAGATTGGAAAAAACATGTTTGAATGACAACAATGGTATGTGCATAATGAAAGCAGATTTGAAAAAGATACCAGACAAAATACCAGGCAAAAAAACATGAAAATGCAGAAAACATGATTTCAAAAATAGTTAATGTGGTTAATCTGCAGCTGCTGCCTCATGAAAAGAGAAAGGAAAACCTTTATGGAGCTCCTAACATTCTGCATTCAAACTGGTATCCATCAGCATTTACGACCCAGTTACCAAAGCAATGAAAGTGTATCACATGTTTTTCTCAAAAGCAGAATTTTAAGCACAAAGAAACCCTGCTGTCTCTGATTGCAATTGCTTACCTTTTCCATGTAGCAAAGACAACATAATGCTCCCAATCAGTATTACAAGTAATCAACGTGCTCCATTCACGTCTCTTCCAATCGCTTTGGGCAGTAATGTTCCTTTATAATCTCTTGAGTATTGTTGAGTCTGATCTAGAGTCTTTCTGATATATCTCTATTCAAAGATGTGTTGATGTGAGGAGAGCTGACATTGTTGAAATACCTTTTGGGTTATCCATAATTTATGAGTTTACCAGTTGTTCAACTTTATTTGGGCATGGTTACAGATATGGTGTCCACAGATAGGGCTACTTCGGCTACTCTAAACACGGCTTACATGCTACCCTCAGTGATGATTAACGTTGAGGTAAACGTACATACCTTATGTGTAATTGAAGTGTAATTAAGTTTACAGACTTAACTTATTCCGTACAATCTGAAAGAAAAAACATCAGTTTTATGTTTTTTTATTTTGACAATAAAAATAAAAAAGTCAAAGAATATATGTTTTCTTTAATAATTTACTCAAGAAAGAGTGAGGGTGCCAAGAGAACATAAATGGTGCTATCCATTTGCATGGTACGCCAACCTTAGAGCCGAGACAAGTGCTCTTCCATCCTATCCTTACAACGGAGCCAGCGTCAATACTGCCCTCTTGTGGCAATGGAATGGGTAAAAGCATTGCCGCTCATAGCCATCGGGGAAGACGGGCCTCTTCTTTCGCATGTATACCTACTGCAAATATGAGGTGTTCGAATGTTTTGGGTGTTTTGTTAAAATGGCTAAAATAGGCCTGTCACAGAAAGAAAGCTAAAAATGTTGTTTTCAGATCTGTTACCTAACCTCAAGCAGTTCTCCCACCATCTACTGGCCATGTGATTGATTACACTATGAGCCAAACTGAAACTGTAGTGCTTGCAGGAAGGAGGAGACCCACAAGCGTTTGATCTAGATACATTTATATCCGCTCTCAAATTTCTGTCGTATAATATCCAGTATGTTATATCATCCGGGAACCGAGCAACAAACAACGTACCACCATTAGCGATGATCCGAAGGAGAAGGCTAATGGGATTAATTGTGATTACGACTGCTAGCGTTAGCTCGTTAGAGCTAACAACCGTAAAATAACGTCGTCAAAACGGCAATATCGTACGGCCGGTTTGATACGCTCGTCGTTTGCACTGAGTTTTGATATCAACAATCGTCGGGGTTTATCTTTTTAGATATTTTTAAAATGATTAGGTATATCTCACGAGGTTTATCTTCCATTGTAGTACAAAATGGCTGTGTTGGTCCCATGGTGTAATGGTTAGCACTCTGGACTTTGAATCCAGCGATCCGAGTTCAAATCTCGGTGGGACCTCGTCCTTTTGACAGTTTTTGGTGCACCCCATATTCCATAATTTATAACAAAATAGGCTACAACGTTGCATCGGTATTTTAACTTAAATTTAAAAGCAGTGCATCATATTATCTCACTATCTCACTATCAGAGTATCTCACTAGTGAGGCGTTTGAGGATACATCCAGTCAAACGAGTTGGGCTACATATTATTTGTAGTTGAAGTAGTAGTAATGAAGTAAAAATAAAACAACAAAAATGAAACAAGCAAGATACTTTATATAGTGCCTAAGATTTTTTTTCACAGGTTTAGTTAATTCAAGTCCCTTCATGTAATTAGTGAATGTTTATGTATATGTTTATGTGTGTAATATATATATGTATATATATATATATCCTTGTCTCTAGACTCAGTCCTCACACTTATTGGTAGGCTCACCCCCCCCCTGGCGCTGTAGTTGTCGGACATGCACTGTGAGGGCATGCTAACAGAACCACCCCATGGGTGGCTGCAAGAGCATACCAATGTGAACAGTGATACCAAACTCTCATCTCTTTTTCTGCCTCCCTATCTACAGCTAAAAGCTCCTTCCTTCTCCAAAACCTTTTTGTATCTTGCCCACTCCCCTGCTCCTCCACCTACCATCTACAGAGCCATTTTGTGAACGACTTTGTCATAAGGATGGATGACATATGATTCTAAATATGCCACCCACTTGCTGTCACCACCTGATCTAACATCCCTTTCACTACTCCCTCCCCATGAGGTAGCGGCCTACTACCCCCGGTCCCCTTACCACTGCCCAACAACCTGCCCTCTTGACCCCATCCCTTCTCACCTTTCTCAGTCTAGTGCTCCTATCCTCATTCCTTTCCTCGTTCATCTCGTTGCCGCCTATTTGACTAATAAGTTTAACGAAGTAAAAGCAGCAGGAGTGAACCCTCTTTGATAGAAAACCACACTTAACCCATCTGATTTACCATAGAATTACCCAGCTCTGCATACCGCCACCAGAACAACCTTCTTGACCTTCACCAGTCTGGATCCAAGGCAGGCTACTACAGGGGTCCCTCAGGGTTTGGTCCTGGGCCCCATAACCCTCTCTCTTCTCTCTGTTCACCAAGTCACTGGCTTCAGTCATTCACTAACATGGCCTTTACCACAGCTATGCAGAGGACACACAACTCATTTGGTGGTTGGTTCACGGCCTGAAACCCAAGTAGCAGCATGAATGTGGCATTCATGCTCCGAGCTCATCCATAATGCGGTAGCCCGCATTGTGAATGAGTTCTCCCACTCTACACCACTCCTCCTGCACTGGCTACCGGTGGCTGTTTGCATCTGATTAAAGTCACGGGTACTTGCCTTACATGATGTGAACGGCTCAGGCCCATCGTAGATCCAGGACATGGTCAAACCTTACACCCAAGCCCGTCCAACATGCTCCACGACACACATATTTATTTTACCTGTGGGCCTACCTCCACGCCAAACGGCTTGTTATTCCCTGACTACGTGGTAACCCATGAAGCCTATCATCAAAATCTTGATTGTTTGCTGCCGTGGCTACGAAATGATGGAATGAGCTGCCCACTGACATTAGGAAAGCTGAAACCCTACCCATCTTCTGCTGCAGGCTGAACACTCATCTGTTCAGATTGCATCTTTGGCCAGAGAAAAAAAACAAAAACAAATCTCTATCTCTTTGTTTCTATATAGTAGTACTGAAAGCAGTTTTGTTATTTGATGAGTTTTATGCAATAAAATCATTCTTGCACTTAGGTTATAACTTAATCTTATGCACTTACTATTGTAAGTCCTTTTGGACAAAAACATTAGCTTAATAAATGCAATGTTATTATATTTTCTCTACTTTTAGTTAATCAAGTTTCAATAATAATTTCTGTGTATAATTAGGGGGGTTTCCCATGCAGAGATGCAAGTCAACAGAAGTATACATGGAATATTCTTTGTCGTCTCCTGTTTTTGCGACTTTGGATTCAGTCCACTTTCTAATTGGGAACCTCCTGAAATCTTGCCGAAACCATATATAGAAACACACAAGCACTCCAGACAGGCTCACCAGGCTGGGGTGGACCGGGCGCCCCCCAACAGAGCGCGCCAGTGAAGTGGACCTGTGGGCCTACCTCCAAGGCTGCTGTTGGCATCTCTTCATCTTCCAGCTGAGTTTTTTAATTAGATAAGGGATCATCCCTGGTGGATAGTGGTTATCTGAGACTTGATTAATAACACTGTACGAAGCCCGGGAGGGAAATTCAGGTGTTGCAGCATCAAGATTGAACAGATCTATAATTGGAGATGGATGCCGTTTCAGCCAGATTAAAATAAATATGATTACATGCAAAAGTTTCTATGAAGGGTAATTACTTTTGACTTACTGATCATGAGGGCCATTTTGCATCTTGTTAATTGAGTACCGAACACGATAAAAAATAGAGTGTTTCTAAAAATAGACAATGGCCTACACTTATATTGACAGAGCTCTTTGATAGTTCTATTGAAATGTTCATAAGAAAATGTATAGCATTTTTTTGAATAAGAGACCATACACACTTATTTGATAAAAATGATTTTGTTTTATTAGTATGAGCAAATAGTTGGAAAAAAATTTTTATTCTCCACACTTTATAGAGGGCTTTAAAATATATTAGTTCTGTTATTCAACTTTTTTATAACTATATTATAATGTTATGAAAATGATGTGAACTGCAGCCACACAATGTGCTGCCTTTGTATATAAAACACACACGGAAATGCACACAGGTAATAAACACGCCAGGACCAGCAAAAAAGTCTTTGGCTTTAGGTTCTTGGTCCTTTCTTCTTAAGAAGACCAAACTGTACATATGCTATATATGATCGTTGTTACATCAGTATGACCTGTACAACAATGTTAAGGTACCAACATGTCGTTTCACCCAGTCTGCCTGATTAATCTGTGACCCTCAGAAGCGCAAAAGGATAACTTTGAAATATTGATGGACTCAAACAACCTTTTTGTGAAAATGTGTATCTATGTGATATTTGATTGTTGTGCAGACACCCCCATCCAGCCTGTAGTGTGTAAGGTGTAAGTGTGTAAGGTCTGCAATGTGAGATTAAATTCATCCTTTGGTACATGAATATAAAAAAAATAGTACAATTCCAGAATAAAAAAAACTATAAAATGTCTTGACAAGTTTTGTCGCTACAACTGCTACTATTTGAAACCATTCTTCTGTGACTGACTAAACGGTAAATTTGGTATTTCTGTAAAAATCGACAAAATAAAACCCCAAATGACTCATTCAAGCTCAAATAAGCTGCTGGTATACATTTCCAAAACATAAACACACACACACACACACACACACAGACACACACACACACAGACACACACACACACAGACACACACACACACACACACACACCTCATTCAGAAGTAACTTGTTTACATGTAAAATTCCTACGATGTTCTTATGAGTCTTGTGTGTTTAAACTCATTTCATCTGCGAAGCTGTGGGCCCAGCATGACTTTGTTAATAAAGTTGACGATGGCGACGGCAGGCTGCTCTGGGTCGATCTCTGCAAACAGGTGACACACGTTCTCGGTTGTACTTCCTGTCCGCCGCGCCACAAAACCAAATATCCTACAGGAAGGGCGGTGGGATTGGTTATAAGAAGAGGCTTATTGTTATTATATTGGATAGTAACAACAACAACAAAAACCTTTCAGAATGCCAGACAAATTAGTGGTATGTTGATCATTTGCCATGCAATTATCGGACATATTTGGTAAAAGCAACACAGGCTAACATACAAACAGTGAACACACAACCAAGCACACAATAGACCCAAGCACTTACTTGCTTGATGTGCTATTAGAGTTAGTCCACCTGAAGCGCGGGGTACACAAATAGAGACGGAGACAAAAGCTTAGGACGATCTCTCTGACCAAATTCATCGCTTGGTCCATTTAAACAGACAAAAATATAGTCTATGGACAAAGTCACAAGAAAAAAAACACAAAGAACATTCAAGCTAGAGTTGGGCAATATACTTAGAACTGTATACCTTATATTGAAAATGTATCAATATATTACAATTTTTTATTTACCAATATCACTGATCAGATCTCAATATTGTCATAATATCCATGTATTGCCCACCTCTAGTTTAATGTCCACTAGCTTAGCAGCCGACAAAGCTAAACAATTCTAACAAATAAGAATGTTCAAGCAGGAGAGAGCTGGCAATAGTCTAGCCATAAGATACCATTTAAATCGTTCAAATCATACCACAACCCACCTCTGGTCTTTTGGGTCTAAACTGCTGAACGTCACACTGTTGATTGGGTAGTGTCTTCTGAAAAATAGCCTGGGTAGACGCAACAGTACAGACAAATAGTTCTCAGAATAGGTCATAATATGAATTCAAAACAATTTCCCTGCTGTAAAAAAAAAATATTTTCAGTGTATGTACATACAGATTACAGAAGCAAAATAAAAATGTAGAAATGAGTTACTTCTTCAATGCACTCTCATATTGTCTGTGGAGAACATGAACTGAGCCGTTAAAGTATGCTGTTGAAATGTCTGCTCCTAAATACCAATTAATCAAAGTGTTGGTGTTTGAACCCAGTGGTGTTCAACACCGCAACCAGCAGACCATCCTGACCTCACTCCAGTCATTGCGATGTACCTCCTCTTGCTGTCCGTCAGAGTGATGCCCTGCATGGACACTTTGAAGTGGACCACAGTGGCCGTGGGACGTGGACTCAGGGCCAGGGTGCATTTGGTTGCCTTGGAGATGGCCTGGGGCCCTGTCAGCGATTCGGTTTCCACAGAGTTCAGATACAACACATTGCATGCTGGGAAGAGATGGAAGACGACAAACAAACAGACATAGTGTTCCAATTTGTAAATACATATGATATGCAAATTGTGCAGCATACAAATTTATAAATGTCCTTTATTTGTCCACGTTGTAAGCTGGACAGTCTCCGGGGTTATTATTACGCTACCTGCTCCTTGCTTGAGGAGATTTGCCGCTGTGCTCGTGTTGGTGACACTCTGTATCTCCTGGAGCTCTCCCACCAGATCTAGAACATCACAGACATAGGATTACATCTCTGTGGCGTAACTCCATACACTGCACACACACAAGGTTGGACAGCAGGGAACCAACAATCACACTGTACACTGTGCAGCATATCGAATGCTTGAGGGTTTGGACCGATTTAATTCAGCTAAAGAAATAATTCAACTGTAAGCAATACTTTAAACGATTGGACCGATCGCCAGTCCCGCCGCTATGTATAGAGACAACGATACGACAGATTTGTTACCTTTGTCCGGCACGAGCAGGGCACAGGGCAGGGAGATGGGAGTGATTGAATGCTGGTATACGAGTGCAGACAAACTTCCTGGAAGAGCGAGATAGACGGAAAAAGAGGATGACATAATCAAAAGAAATCCAGATCGTCAATCGTGTAACCAGGCTGAGCGTGTCAAGCGTATCAGCGGATCTCATATCACAGAATATCAGTGCCCTCCCAGAATATCTCCTCCCTTCCCTTCTCTCTCTCTCTCT
>JAOPUA010000028.1:19057732-19068176 GCA_027122455.1 Trisopterus luscus | reverse complement strand
TGTCTCAATTCACCAGGCACTGTCATTCCTTATCTGATTCAAGTGGGTGGATGTGTGTGTGTGTGAGTGTGTGTGTGTGCGTGTGTGTGTGTGTGTGTGTGTGTGTGTGTGTGTGTGTGGAACATAAAGTGCAATAGAAACAAGGATATTGTATTCTGGAGAGTTTTGGTATTTCAGCCTTTGGATCCCATTCATTTACTTCAATAGTCTACATTGTGATTTTAACAATGGACTACGATCATGACTGTTCACACCCTTGCATGGGTGTTCATAGTGCATTTACAATACATATGCATTTGAATTGAAGGTTAAAACGCAACATTTTTCGTCCATAAAGTAAAGGAATATCTGGGACTGCCTGTATAGACCCCCTGTTGGGCGTGCCCTGACCCCAACGCTCCGGTCCCCCGTGCCCACCCGGGCGTGTACCTGAGCAGGCCGAGTCCAGTTCAGTCTTGCCGAACCACAGCTGAGCTCCGTGGACCGTGCAGGTGTGGAACTGAACCCTGAACACCACCTCTCTCTGGGCACTGCGAGGCCGCCGGTGGTAACACTTGACCTGGGGAGGGGGGGGGGGCAGGCAGCAGGCATGGAGGGAGGGATGGGTGGAGGGGTTGATATAAAGACGTTGGTCAAAGGTACAGACACACAACGGGTGTCCTTTGCATGGATTTTAGATATAGATGTCTTGTGTTTTATATCATGTTTTGTGATCAGGAGGCAGAATTGATGTTGCTGGCGTATAGCATTCACAATGTGAAAGCGTTGGAGTGCCATCGTGGTATATATAAACACACAAAGAATTGATCATACAACATAATTAATTATACATCAACAAAAGTGGCAAAGGTAAGTTTAGGTAAATAATAAAAAAAGGTACTTCTAATATTTGACAAAATCCTCAGATTCATTTAAATGTTCAAGCCAGTCTTTAGCAACAGTGTGGCCTACTTTCACTTGACCATGAACAGTGTACTGGCCTCCTGATGGGTGGCTGTGTGTCATGATGTGCTGCGTCGTGTGTTAAACGGTACAGAAGGGTCTGTCTCTCACCATGATGTCCCCTTTTAACAGCAACGCTGGTTCCATGGTCACGCACAGCTTCCTGGCTCTGGAGCTCTGGGGGTCACTGAAAAACACACAGACACAGACATACACACACACACACACACACACACACACAGGTACACACAGACACACACAGACACACACGCAAAAAAAATGTTTCACAGGAGAGTCCACTTGAAGACATTAAACCAGTCAGGACACGCTTCTATTTGGAAAACTACAAGTAAACACAAGCTCATATTAGAGTAATGGTTAGCCCTAACCCAAACACTGACAGAGGAAGGTATAAACACGTCTGAGCCTCATGCCCAGAGGGGTAGAAGAGAGCCAAACAACTCAACTAGTAAAACAAGGTGACTTACTAGACGCCGGAGGTGTATACCAGCTGGAGGGACTGATATATCTTCAGGAAGGGGTAGTAACCTACAAAGAGCAAAGCAATCAAAGTGAGGGAATCAGAAAGTGGAAGGACACACATTGGAAGCCAGTCAATGTTAAGTGTGTAGTCCATAATCCCCCTGCAGAGCCTCACAGACCCACAGTATATAATGCCCCCTAACCCTAAGCCATCTACATGTTTAGGAGAAGCAAACATAATGTGGGCACGAAACAAAACCAAAAATATTTACGATGGAGACAATAGTAAAAATAGTAGATTGGTTCTGAGTAAAAAAACAACAATCATGTCTGTTGGCTATTAGGTGGACCTCAAATATTAAAAGAGCATTGAAAGTCATAAAAAGCTGGGCAGTTGCTGTTAGCTCACGGTGCTACCCAGGCCATAGTACATATAGAGGAATGTTTGGTTGGACTCAATGTATTTGATTGTATCATGACCATATCATAACCCTGTCACAAGCAGCCGTTGAGGGCGTTATACTGGCTGGCAGGAGCTGTGTGGGACTGACCTCCCTCTGCCTGGAAGTTTGGCAGAGATGGAATGAGGATCTGCTGTAGGAACAGAGGACTGCTGTTCATCTTGATGGAGCCGGACAACAGACCCCCGAAGTAGTAGATGTACCTGACCAAGAGGGGACGGAACAGAAGGATGTCATGGGACTTCTTATTGATTTTTATTTTGTCTTGTAAATCTTTGCAAAGTGTCTATGGCCTCTAGAAAAGCATTGAATGAATAAAATATATAAAATATAATAATATTGTTATTCTACATTTGAGAAATTTACTTTGAACTACAAAGTTGCACCAAACAACACCTTTAACAATAAACTTAGTGCAGGTAAGAGTTGAGGGTTGTAAAGAGCAGATTTTGAAACTAAACAGCCCCAAGAAACGTCCCTCCCACTCCACACCCCTCCTCCCTCCTGTCTCTCTACCATTGACTTGTGTTGCATTTCACACACCTGTGATTGACAGGCAAGACAGATTCCCGGACCAATCATAAAAAAGAAAAATCCCTTATTGGTCCGAAATTATTCGGGAACGATCTGAATCAGCTCAAAGAGAGGCAGGCACAGTCAACTCAAAACACATATAGTCCCACAGCATTTCATTCACTAATAGTGGACGGATAGCTGAACCAATTCTATCAAATAACACTAAAATAATAGCCCTTAAATCTTACCTAAAGCCCCTTAAACATGAATATGAAGTGTATCCGACTTGACTGAAGGGATCACATGGATTTGCGTGAGGGTGAGGAGAGAGACGTATAGTGGGTTATATGAGTGGGTTGCACCTGTTCTGAGAGGGCTGTAGCGAGGAGGAAACCTTATCTTCACAGAACTTCCTCATGGCCAGGGTTGTGAGTGCCTGGTCAGCCCTGTGAACAGTTATCACTGCGTTAAGACCCCACATACTGAAGCCCCGACTGTGCTGACCTTTGCAAAGACCACACAGTTCCCCTTCTTTCATTGGCTGAGGTGTGTGAACCGTTGAACGTTAGTGCTGCTTGGGTGATATGCATTTTTTTATTTGCTCGACATAATACTTTGAAATGCTTACGCACCGTTTTGAAATAAACAGACCTAAGGCGGGGATGGTAAATGTTTTTAAATGTGCAAAAAATGACTGATGATTCATTTTAACACATTTCTTTGCATCATTTTATTGCTGACGTTTAGCAACCCTGCAAAAATAAAATCCTGTGATCAGCACAAAAATGCACTAAAGAAACTTGAATGGGTTACGACAGCCCACAACCTATTCATTATTAAATAATCGGGTGGCGGGAGAATGACATTATGTTCCTAATATAAATGTGTGCAGAGGAATAGAGAGCAGTGGTTTACCCCGCAGTTATCTTGCTGTAGTGCATGTAGGCGGCCACAATGACGCCGGTCTTTCCTTTGTTGCCCTGTTAAAAACAACCACAAAAGACCATTGTGATTCTGACCACTTCCAACCAGATGATTTAGGTGTTAGAGATTTATAAATATGACACACAATGCAATGCATAAACAGCAATTACTAGTGGATGGATGACTGAATAACTGGATTATAATAGATAATGTGAGTGAACAATTACAGTCATTTTTTAGATGGAAGGCTCAGCATCACTTTCTATTTCCCACAGCAGCGAGAGCAGGACTCCCAGTAAGTGGGACCCTGCTGAACTGAACACTGACCTTGCAGTGCAGGACCACTACGTTCTGGGGGTCAGAGATCAACCAGGTGTCCATGGCCTTGCACACAGCACAGATCCTGTCCAGGGGTGGGGCGTGGTGGTCGGGCCAGCCGTAGTCCTGGACCTGCCAACCGGGAACGAGAGAGAGAGCAATGGGAGAGGTCAGGGTCTCTCTGAGCTAGATGACCTCTTAAGATGATGCATTCTCACACAGAACATCACTTTTAGAGATATGACCACTATGCCCACTTTTCTCTATTTTTCTCTGAGCGGTTTTTCACCGTGTACAGTGCAAGCTGGCATTTGGAACCAAAGATGGCTGCCAGGTGAATAAGGCCCAATACTTGAATCAAAGCATGAACCTGTGAGGTGATAATGCAGTCAGATCATTATAATCCAGTCTGTGTGTTGCCAATGGATGAATCGTCCAAATTGAATTATGTTGCTTTCTTTAGTTGTGTTTAGGGTTAGGGTTAGGGTTGTGTTTGCGTCATGATATTTCAATTTTGTTCAATTAGTATTTTCTCCAACATGCTACATATGGGAATGTGATCAACCATTTGTGTACCTTTGGGTTAAGTTTGGCGATGTCGTGTCTCTTCTCCGACAAATTCAGGAGCTGAAGTAAATACAGACACCATCATTAATAACTATGAATGTTATATGTACATAATACAGACACACCAACACAGCGTCTCGAATCGAATACCTGATTCGAGACGCTGAACGGCCTCACGTTCTAGAACAATTCAAAAATGGAATTCAAACGACAGTGAAACACGGCGATGTGAAAATGAAAAATATAAATAAAACATGGCTTAAACACATCCTATACATAATTTAGTTGTGTTTGACTTCCCATATTTACTGAGTGGTAGGAAGCTGGCCCCTCCTTGGTTAGTGCCCTGCCTCCACGAATAAGAATTTGAAGAAAAGATGTGAAAAACTCTTGCACTCGTGCACTTTTATTCATATTGTATGCCGTGCAAATGCATTTCTAAACATGTTAAAATGTAGTGTGGAATGCTCCTATAAAAATAGCAATGTTAAGGGGATCAGACACACCCTAATCTTAAGCTTGTAGAGAGTTTATTAAAGGCCATATATGTAGTACTTCCTAATGAAAAAAACAACTAGACCTATGTTAATTATTTGTTGTGTAGCTACATTATCAATATTGTTTCAAACAATGCTCCAACCCAGTGAATTCATAGCTTTAATCACAGTAGAGGCCCATTACATTTAGTTGCATGTCAACAGCGTCATATGCTCTTTGCTCTTAACTTCCAGGAAACATGAGAACAGTAATCCAGTAGAGACCTCATTTAATGATATGATATTTAAATATTGATTTAGCTTACGATGTGCTACTTAGACATGTGGCTCATGCCAGCCACAAAGCAAATGCAGTGTTTCCCACTCATAGACTTTACTTGGGCAGGACTTTTAGAATAATTTTTGTTGTACGAGAGAACGAAGCCATCCCCGATTCACAGGGTCTGCCATACATTGTGCTTTTTTTTTTGTTATGGAAAAAATCTTCTTTCATTGGAGAGCTGCAAGAAAAAACATATATTAGCTCCCTCGCTCTCTCATTCACACACACACACTGACAGCAAACTGTCTGTATAAAGGCCCTCCTCTGCATGCAATCTCTGAATCAATCGTAAAAGATTTAAAAAGCGTAATCTAATCAGTATCCTTCTTGTGTCCTTGTTTTGTAATTGCTTTTTCAGGTGAGAAAGTAGAAGCATCCACCAATGTTCACATATTTAAGTCTGTTTACCTGCATCACGCAGTCTGGGTACATTACCCCCCCACTAGAGCTCCATCAACCACACAGTTCATTACCTGCTTTCTGCTGTTCTCATCACAGATTTTAATCATGGGACATTTTGAAAAGGGGAAGCGTTTTAATTGCATTTTAGGTTAGGCTATTGTTTAGTGAAGGTTACTTGGTAATTTGCCTATTGGGTAGACACGTTGACCCTAAGATGGCTCTATAGAGAGTGCTGCTGCCCCAGTGTCTCCTTGGCAGGTATACATCGATAAACACACCGTACTGATCAAGTCTCATTGCTTCATCTCAGAGTGTGAATATCTGAATAGAATGAAATGACATTACCTGATGAAATTGAACGTGAATAAAAAACAGCAATACATGAACTCGTCTGTGAACAGGAATTCTGCCTGAGTCACGTCAGAGAGTTTCACCGTATTGGTGGTGGAGACAACAACTCCCATGATCCTGCGTTACTTCACAATGTCATCAAATCATCTCTTTGTTTATTGTCCTGATTGAGCGATTCCTTAGTGGTAGAAATTACATATCCTACCTTTAAAGTGTAATAATAAACTCCTGTGTGCCTTAACATAGGCCCCTGAGTGCGGAGCGGACTATAACATTCACACACTGGTGGGCAGAGCCTCGCCAAAAGATAGTTTTTGACAACAGTCTTATCTGAAAGGCGGTCTTCTATTATTGATGGTGATAGAAAAACGAAATTGAATAATATGTTGAAGGACTACAGTCTGGCCTGTAGGTAACTAGAACAGGAAACTGGTGTATGCACACTACATTGAAGTACAAATATTTGTGTGTTTTTTTTTGCATTGGCATCAGCCCCAGACGCAACGTGTAACACACTGCCCCATGAAGGAACCATAACCCAATGCTCAAAACCCTACAGTGCTCAGTCCTTTTGTCAAATGGCGAGCACACTGTTCCATCCGTCCATCAATCGATTTTGACATGTTGGTGCGTCTCTCCCGTTTTCTCAGCTCACCAGGAACTTGTCCTGGTGTTTGGATTTCAGCATGGCGGCCACTTCCTGCAGGTTTCCGCGGTAACGCTGCTCCTCCAGGTCGGGCAGGAAGAAGACGGAGATGATCCTCTCGGTGATGTAGGTGAGGTCGAGGTCATAGTGGCGCTCCATCACCTGCTCCATCACCAGCTCCGCACTCTTGCTCCTGGACATTCCACGGCACCGTGACTCCTCATAATCATCAGCTACTAATTGCTATTCAACAATTTTGCCATTTAGTAGAAGCTTTTAGTGTCTGTTTTCTCTGTTATCTTTGGCTAGATATCCGTCATAAATGAGCAGGTAGGAGTTAGTCAAGGATGCCTACTGGTTAGGCGGCAGACATGAGGGATTCAAACCCAAAAGTTTGTCAGATAAACACCCATTAGCCAGCAACTTACAATTCATCCATGTTATTAAGGAGCATGTAAAGCCTGGGGCTCATGCGTGCCTAAAGGTTAGGCTGTTGACATTGGGCAATCTTACCCAGGCGGTTTCGGTACGGAGTCAAACTCACTACCAACTACACTATCCTCTACTGCTTGTTGTTGTTATGTTATAGCTTAGTTTAGTAGCATCCTACCACTACCAGTCATTCTACATGTATGGACATTGCCGGTGTGGTTTTCATCATTTGCCCGATGCTTGGTTGGAGTGAGGCCCTACCTGGGTAAGGAGCCCCTCTTCTTTTGAAATGTAGACGTAATGGAGCCCTTCTGAAAGAGACAGCACACAGGGGAGACGGACAGAGCGACAGGGAGTGTTACCATGGCAACAAGAAACACTAAAAGTACAACTAAATCCAAAAAAACCCAGATTTATTTAGAACCAAACTCACCAGGTCAGACGCAGAGTGACAGGTGCCCGTCAACTAGGAAAAGAGAGAGAGAGAGAGCAAGCACATTTAGCTTTGGTTCATAAGAACACCAGTAACCCCACATGTAGACACACTAACCCCACAGACACACACACACACACACTCACACACACACACACACACACACACACAAACAGACACACACAGACACTAAGCGACTGGGACATTGTATGCCAAGTCATGTGTTTGTTTTGATGCTGTTGGGTCTCCTCCAGCTGGAGGGATGAGGGGATGGAGGGAGGGATGCTGCGGGAAGGAAGAGTGCAGATGGGGAGGGCAGGAAGTCTCTCTCTGTCTCCCGCTTGCTCTCTTTGTGTTGTCTAGGGCAGCTGGTTTGCAGAGGTAGCTGTCAGCAGAGATTTAAAAGCTCCACATGAAGTGCATGAATGCTGGACTGTGTTGTGTGTGCTCCTGCCATGACACACACACACACACACACACACACACACACACACACACACACACACACATACATGCATGTAAGAACGCACACATGCACACGCAGGCACACATACATACACACACAGACACACACGCAAAAGCAAATGCACACAGAGGTATAATACACACATACACTCAGTCACATAACAACAATGATATTTCCATAGACTTTCATGTGAATAAATGTATTTTAAGTCGCTATCCGTGGCCAATTAGGTAACAGTGGTGATTGACCCAATGACCCACTGATGAAAGCCCTTTCTTTTCCAGCCTTAGGAGATATAAAGCAGTTCTGAAATGAGACCAAACATGTTTTGGACTTCATTGTGAGGAGAAAAGAGGGAATTGTTGCATCTGAACACTCAACATGTGGCTTACAGCTTCTCCCTGAGTAGCTCTTCTAAAACCGTCCAAACCACACACACACACACAAACACACACACACAACACACACACACACACACACACCCACACACACACACACTAACACTTAAATACAAAACACATTGAAGGAAGGTGGTCAATCCAACAACCACGGCTTTCACCCAGCAACACGTCCATAAATTTAGGACTCTATGCATCTCACTACCAGCATGGCTCCAGTAGTTCAAGTTAAAGTCTTTCCTTGCCAGTAGTGTAGCATAGTATAGAAACAGTCATAGTACAGTCAAAGACTAGACGTGGTGGGTCAACACAAGCAGTCTTGTGTCAGAGGTCAATTGCATGCTCATTTCAGAACTCGTTCGCCAGACAGGAATATGAAAAAATACTACATCTCAAAAGCAAAGACCTGTGAAATACAAACTACAGCAGTGAGCCAGTGATCCTCTTTAGTAAACCCCAGACATTGGATTTAGGTTTAGAAGCTGAGACACACAGACTTTCCTGGTCTCCACACACTCTCTCTCTCTCTCTCTCTCTCTCTAACTCCGCTCCTCAAACTTTGACCCTTCTACTACCCAGTGACAGAGGCTTGACAGATTGCTGCACTGCCCTCTGGGTGGTTTTAGGTGGGGGGGGGGGGGTAATGATGACAGGTGGCTGTCAAAAGGTTCAAGAGTCAAGCCACTGAGGCAAACGTCATGCCCTGGCATCACGACCCAAAGAACCTCAACGAATACCTCCGCCATTTTCCTTATTTTAACAACCTCCTTGAAAGCATTCCACATTTCCAATGTGATGCACAGACCTTTTATTGTCCGAGACTAAGTGGTCATGGCTTGCAATGTTTTGGATGTTGGCCAATGAGACATGCTTACACACCAGTAGCATCTTCTCCTTGTTAAAGAGTAATGAAAGAAGATGACCGAGAGCGACCGAGAGCAGGGTACACAAACATACTGCAGATTAGATCTGACCGGCATACAATCACGTTTCCTCACACACATGACAACCATGCTTGTTCTCACTCACTCACACACACACACACACACACACACACACACACACACACACACACACGCACAAGATACAGTCGGATAAAGTATATATGCACACTGCAGGCTTATGCAAAACACTCAAACATACAAACAGACTTGAGAATATACTTTGTCACACGTCTCTCGCTTTACAGAGAGGAGAACAATGGAATACAATCAAATATACACGTTGAGTTCGGCTCACTCACAGTTTAATAAACCAGATTTGTGTCCTATTATACTCTGCGGTTGAGCGGAACCCATTGTAATAGCATTCAACCCCAGTCTTAGGACCCAGGGTGTGTCCATAGAGCCAGACAGGGCACGGGGCGACATCACATGCACTACAGCACAGGAACTAGGTGGGAACATGGCCGTTCGAGCCCTAGGGGAGGAAACAGCAGCGAATTGGCTTAATAGAAGTGCTTAGGTCGATAACTCTGGGCCATTAGGAAGCAAGGACACATGGGACGCTATGCAGACGTGACACACACACACACACACGCTCACACATCCTCACCACACCCCGAGCCCTGAAAGGTAAGGGGTTGTTTGAAGTGTTTACTGTATGTAGAGGACTAGAGCGTCAACACTTTGACACAGAAATCGGTCGAAACACACACACACACACACACACACACACACACACACACATATATAAACACAAACACAAACACAAACAAAAACACACAACTTGCACATGCGAGTTCATTAGTGCATGGAGCCCGTGTGCAGGCCACAGGGAACAGGGGGGGGGGGGGGGGGGCCATCTGGCACAGCCTGCCCTGTCCAACAGCGGGCATCTACCTCCTATCCCACCCTCCATCTAACCACGGGTGTCCGGGTGCCTGGCCGGCCGCCTGGTTGTCCGGATGGTTTCATTATTTGGTTTGATTTGGTGGCTGCTGCTGAAGGCTGGTTCGGCAAGCTGGCTGGCACCAGCTTGCCGAAGCGGCTGGCCAGCTGAGCTTACTGCGGGGCCAGGGGCCAAGCCGGGGGAACTTTCACCGGACACAGCTTCTGGTGGAGCCCAGCGAGTCTCCAAAACGGCAACAGGCCGCGCCCACAACAGACGTCCTATTAGGTTTCCCTTCGCGTCCAGAGTCAGCTGTCAGCGCACGTTAGCCAAGTGGGAGACCAGGGCCCAGCAGGTTGCCATGGGGGCAAAGTCAGTCACAGTGGGTGTGTGTGTGTGTGTGTGTGTGTGTGTGTGTGTGTGTGTGTGTGTGTGTGTGTGTGTGTGTGTGTGTGT